>JAVQIZ010112123.1:0-18594 GCA_036023535.2 Galaxias brevipinnis
GACTCTCAGTGATATATCACACACACACACACACACACACACACACACACACACATAAATACATACATACATATATATATATATATATATATATATATATATATATATATATGTATGTACGGACATATTACATTTATAATCTTAAAATAATAATAAAAAAGAGTCCAATTGGTTGTGTGCCATCCAGAACTATGCAAAATTTATAAGTTAAAAATATATAAACAAATCTACAGCCTATTCTAAAATTGTAATTGTAAATAAGCTATACAGTCAATTAGTTCGGAAGTTTAGGAAATACATCTATTGAAAATACCATTCATTTACCATTGCAAAAGGAGGTTCCGTCACCAGTATAGCCATGGTTGCAGTAACAGGCATGGGATCCGTTCAGGCTCTTGCATGTTGCCAGTGGATGGCATGAATCACAAACGTCAGAAAATCTGCATGGGTCCATAACACTGGAGAGCCATGCTGGGAGAACAGAAGCACATCCTCAATACAAAACGACATCACTGTGACAGTACGCAGAAAGACATATTACAATGTCTAATTGGTAACTGTAAATATTTGAACTCAATTCTACATGGAGCATGACAATATATATATTTTTAACAAGGCGTTAAACCTATTTTAAAAATACAAAAATACATGAATAGTGTAGATGAGCAGTATAAATATGCAATTTGATTTAAATCATTAAATCTAAATTAAGAACAAACAATTAGTATTCACATCATGTATTTGGAGACATCCCAAAGCTATCAATGCAAACAGAGGAAATTCAAAGTGCCACTGCCTAGTGCCCTATTCAATAGCCTACCGTATCCTCTATTATTTGAATCCAAGGCAAGACGGATAAGCTCACTTACCTGTTAAAAGTACAAGTTTCATTGGGGACTTGAACAAAGAGTCCATACTTGCATTGGAACAGGACTACTTTTAGCTGAAACTGCGTGGCCAGTGACGTGGACCATTTCCTTGCATCAGTTTTCCTGTTTCTCTAAACCTGACCCTTCCTGTCCTGATCTTTAATCTGTTTTCAGAAACACTGCTGAGGGAAAGAGAAACAACCAGATTACAATGGGTCCAAATCCTCAGCGTTAGAGCTCACGACAAGTTCTTTTCTGTTACACTTGAAGTTCGTGTTGGAAAAAACATGGAAATGATAACGTCTTACATTTGAAAGTTGTACAGTTTTGTTCATGTCTGTGACTCAGGCCGCCATTTTCCTAACCACTGTGCCATTGTTCTCCACATAACGTGTGCTGTAGTTTGTGTCATCATTCAGCCTCAACAATGATGACTGAGTGAAGGACGACCCCCCCCCCCCTCTACTTTTCCCCAAGTACTGTACTGAAAGCACACATTCCAGAGTTGCTTGTCTCATTGGATGTCTTATCAGTTTTCTGTAATTCCGCAATTCCCCACCCAATATATATCTTTATCTTAGTAGTTAAGCTAAATTATCTCTATCAAACTATGCCTAATATAAAGTAGGTCAAGTCAGGCTTGTCAGAACATTCACAAAAGCGTAATTAGGTGGCCTACAGCAAAGAAATGACACGGCAAAGAAATTGGCTCTATCTTACATTCCCAATCTCTTTGGTATTCCCACAGGACATTATTATGAATGGTTGAGTAGCAGGAAAAGTTAAGGTGCTCCCTGGGTGGATATGTCACATTCCTCGTGTCTAATTGCCATACCACTCTCTCGCATCCAAACTGTTTCCAGCAACAAACTGTGTGAAGTTGGGTGCCCTTCGTTCCGTCTTAAAAAAAAAAAGAAAAGAATGTTTAAAACATATGTTGATAAAAATGCGAAACACCGCACTGCGCAACCATACGTACAAATACCAATACATGTACGGAAATACATTCATTTTAGCATTTTCCGCTGACCAGTGCACTTTGGGAATAAATTTCTTGCAGGCATGGAAACACTGCTCCTATTTCATCTACAATGCCAGCAATGTTATTTACAAAGCTGTTGAAATATTCTTCAATTTGCCATTGTGAGAATTTCAATTCCACCCCAATGCCTCAGAATGAGTGCATATTTCAATCAACAAGATTATAATAAGTGCTTCTAAACAGCAATAAAGAGAGAACTAAAATAACCTTTGTCTCATATTTCTATAGCTAGCGTGTCTTTGAAGATTAGCAACCAAACAACACAGATTTTAATTTTCTTTCATTCGACCTTGGTTGGAGAAGAAAGGTTTCACATGACCTTCAGTTACCCAACATAATTCAGCACACAGATGTGTGTTTGTATTTGTATTTGTTTGTCACTTGGAGTTAGTATGCACAGTCATTTGCAATGACGCTCACTAAACAAATGTACTAAAGAGCAACCACAGCTGTAAGAGTAGAAATTCAGATGTGACAGAGCTATTATGCTATCCTCAGTTGCACTGCACAAAGATGTGACCATTCAAGTGTGAATTATTTCACCTAGAAAATAAGTTCTTTGTTGACTGAACACTTAAGTCGAGGTGGTTTATTGCAGAGAATACCAGACACTTTGAATCTAGACTAGCTCTCTATCACTGTCCTGTCTTGGGAGAATGCAGAAAAACACACCTAAGCATTGCTTTTTGACACCCTCCTGACGGCTAGGAAGGAAGGGATGTTGTTTAGAACAGACCCACGTTGATTGCTCCCTTTCCTCCTCCGCTTTTTCAGTCAGGAAATCTCTCATTTATTGGGAGATCTTTTTAACGGTCTCTCAGGAGCCCGCTACACAACAACATTGAAGAAAAACACCTTGGCAGAAAGAGCTTTTCAACTTGGGAGAAGGCACACTTCTGTAAATGTTACGCCTTTTCCTTTCCTTCCTCGTAGATATGGAAATGTTCACTTCTGTACACAGTCATGATTTTGTGTGTGAGCAAACCAAAGGGTGTTGATGCTATTCAGGATATTTAGATTCACAGTCAGTACACTGTGCCGGAGCTGTTTTGACACTTTTGCACATTTCAGCTCAGAAGTCATACTCCTTATGTGGCAATGAGGAGGGCTGATTTCTGCAGCACAGATGGCAGCAATTGTCCCATGAACTTCGAGCTCTTAAATATTTCAGTGCATAGACTTGTGCAGACAAAGCATACTCGTGCTCAGGTTCAGAGGCCCCAGCTGGCATGTGGGTTCACTGTGCTGCTGCGTCATTAGAGCATTGAATCTGCTCCTTCAAATCTCACATTCTGAACTACACTTTGTTTTGCTAAAGAATGTTTAACCCAATGGGCTAGAGAGGTATGGAAGGATGCCTGCATACATTAGCCTACCAATAGAAACAGGATTCTCAGAAACCATTCCAGAACAGGCCACGCTATTAGGGATTGTGATTCATGTTTCTTTTGCTCTGTTATCCGGTGTTATTAGGGGAAAGTACGACAATGTTCAAAATAAACTGTGTTAAATCTTCCGCCTTCATATTTCCTTAATAAAAACCACTGAATTTAACATGACCCGCTTCACCGACTACAAAACACTGTCAAAGTGGATACTTGGATGCGCTGGAAAAAGACACATGACCTATTAAAAGCAGTCAGGAGGTAGGTCAGTGTCAGTTTCCTTCAGATTCCAGACAATGGGAGGGGAGCATTGGGACACATATTTCCTATCTGGCCTAAAAGTGAGTCTCACATGGCAGCCAGGCATGAACGGAAAAAGCCAATCAATGGCATGACCCCACCTAAACCTATTCACTATACTCTTGACTTTTTGACATTGTCCGGCACGTAATTATTCACATTGTTTAAACAGATCGACTGTTATTAGTATGACACACCAAAAATATTTTTTTCTTATCAACTTAGAACGGTGCTTCATGGATGTCTTCACAAAATGTAACTCTTTGTGAGCATTTCTAGTACCTATGACAAAATATAAACGTATAAACTTGTACAAAATATAAACTAGTTAATAATCATACTGGAGGGTAGTACATATAAAGCCTTACATTTTGTTATTGAATATATGCACATTAGTTAACAATTCTCATAAGGAGCAATTTAAGTGTGTTGTGATGTTTTTATTCACAATACACTGCCACCCAGTGGTGACTGTGGGATGTAGAAATTGGGACAGATGCTGTACATACTGTATTTTGAATGCTGAATATGTTAATATAAATCATTGCATTTTAGTTAATGAATTACAAAAAGGTACATACTTAACTTTGTGTAATTATGTGTAATTAAATAATTATGTAAGGGTAGAGAGTTTAGTTTAGTTTTGTAATTAACGCATCATTAGATTGTTGTTACTAAAGCATTGAAATAGATAGGTGTTTCACGCTGAAACACAATCATTGCATAAGCCAATAAAAGTGAGGTAGGGCAGTTTAGTTTGCATACTGAATTCACAGAATGTGGGAGACAATTTACAGATCTTCTGCATAAATTCTTGAGAAGACTTTAAGTCATATACCCTGACATTAGGTCTGCACATCAGTGTAAGACCTTCGACCGAGAACTACAAAAGTCAAAGGTGCCATAATATAACAAGGAATGGGCTGGGTTGAATATATGAACGATGCAAGGTGTCCCGGGTTACCCATTACCATTTGCTATTTGAAGATGTATTATTAAGGTCAGTACAATTTATTTTTGCCAAATTGTTTCAAGGGTCAAATAGGTTGTCCTAGAAGGAGATCGGACTGGTATAATAACACACTTTATGCAGTCTTGTGTAATTGTGAAAGTAATTGGATGGGTGGTCAGATCAGAGTTCCTGGATGTGATTTGGGGGGAGAGAAAAGGGGTCAGCCATCTCAGCTTGCTTTATGAACGTATAAAGCCATGAGCAGCAGACCACCTCATAATTCACACTGAAAGGATGCTCTAATTCAGTTCTTTGAAAGGCAACCTGAGGTTGCTGCAGAATTAAACCCAGGGCTGCATATTATTTATTTCAATCCTATTCTTCCCTGATCTAGGACCTTGAGTTGACAAGGGATGCTTGGGGTTATTGGAAAGTGGCCAACACAGGACTTTCATGCAATTATTTCACACGACGGAGACATTTTCTTTGTTTGATTTACTGTAAATGAATACATTTTTGTAAATATTATAAAATACATTTTATTTTGTAGTTTTATAGTTTATTTAGCATAGCAAGATGCAAATAAGTCTGTTGTTACAAAATTGGTATTTTATTTTCAAACAACAAAAAGTAGGCTACTGCATGATATTATTAATAAATAGTAATACTTATTTAAATATGTAACTCCATATGACTTTGGTACACAATTTTCAAGCATTCCAATATTACTGAAGAGGAAAAAAAGAAAGGTTTATTAAAAGTAAAAGTTTGGAATTTATTAGTATGTGTCCATAGTAAGACATTAACTATAATTGTACACACAAAAAAAAACAGACATTGTTCAGTGACAGCACTGTGCCTTGTCTTGAATCAGATATCAGCCATTGCTCAAAGACCAATACGAATTTTACAAATGAATTTCCCTCTCGCCTCACTGCTTGACGAAAGCAGTCGTCTCAACTGAGATTGAACACAGTCCAGTGATCTAATCCATATTCCTAAACGTTTTACGTGACAAGATCTTCCATTTTCTCTTACACGTTGCTCTTAAATTTTCATGTTCTCAGGTGCAACAAGTGTTGCTGATTGGACTTTCCTTTCTCTTTTTTAAGTATGCCCTCTTGTTAGGTCACAAACTGGAACTGAGTGAGTGGCAGCTCAAACTGTGCCAGCTTCAGGGTAAACTCACCAGGGTCTTTACACACAGCAAGCATATGAAATTACAATATAAATGCAATGTAGTGATGTTTTACAGTAGATTTAATAGTTTTGGCTTGGTTGGTTTCTTTTTAGAATTATGTTCTGAGATGAGATTACAAACTTTACATTAATACACTCAATCCAATTTAAATCTTGAAAATAGCTTGAATAAACAAGTCTAATTGATAACATAGTATTTTTTTTTTTACATTGACGCTGTTTCAGAACCCATATGAAGAAAGGTTATCCATATTTTTCTAAATTTTCCATTTTACTCAAATGGATTTGGTTTCTCACTCACTGTGACTTCATGCATATGCCACTTACACTTTGAATATTGCAGCATGTTATGATGCTTTAAACAGCATTGCCATGTCATAGCAAGATCTTTTGTAACCTTTAAAGTGATTGATTTATGCTAAGCTAAAGGTGAAACCATTCGTTTCTTTGTCAGAACCACCTTTGAGGCCAATCCTGGATTTATAGAATTTCAAGGAGTCTTGATAATTCAATCTGGAGCAACCTTTTATAGGTTAGGTCACCTGCAGAGCACCCTGTAAATTGAATAAAGAGCAGTAATAGAAAAGAAGATGTCAGGTTGGCTGCCTGCTTATGAAATCATTAACAACTACGTGTCTTCCTTCATAAAGTGTCCCATTTGTTCTCCACAGCAAATGTTATGAAAGTGTGAGGAGGAACTCAATTTATTTTTCATTAAGACATTAACTGGCAACAGTGAGGGTAGAAACACTTGAAGGGTTACTGGCTGTATGCGTCACTTATGTGCTAATAGGTTTGTGAAGAATAGAGATTTGCAATTGCCTATTTAAATGAGAAGAAGGTTCCAAATGAGAAATGCGTTGCTGCATACATGTGCATTTCTAATAAATGTTAATCAATTAATATAATTTCTGATTCAAAGTAACACAATCAAATGTTTTATGTAGCATAATACAAACAAACAAAATAGCATACCTTCCCCCAAAAATTATGTATTCACAGAATAAGGTTTTATTTTCTAACTATTTTAGATACAAACAAATGTGGAAGACAAATTGTATGTTGTGGTGGACTCAGCAGAAACTAAATAAAATAATAACAATCTTTCGAATTTACCTGGTGTTCTCTATTTTCCGTTTGGGCAATAGGGAAGAGGGCTGAGGAGAGAGAGAGCGCGAGCTTAGGGCGCGGCCGCATGCTGATGGCTTTGTTTGGGTCATATCAAAATATACTGTGGCTTGGAGCAAATCCTCTTCGTTCCTAAAGGACTTCCACTGAGCCTCTGTTGCCACGTGTGTGCGCGCTCTCAGCAGGACTCTGGCCAAGTACCCCAGGAGGTAGCAAACCCTGCCTAATCCCCTCAGTGCTTTTACAAATATCTATATTTCCTCATGGGGCTGATCCAAAGATTACTCCCAGGGCCTGTGTTGATACAGACAATGACTTCCATACCAGCATGCTGTTGTTTCATAGGCCCATCAAGCAGCGTTTCCTGCACGGAGGTGGGGAGAGCAGGACCTTATTTGATGGCTCTATCGAAAGGAAACATCTATAATTCTGATGTTTATCATTCTTATATCTGTCTAAATGTGCCCTGTTTTTTCCTGAGTTATATTCTAAATGTACAGTAAAACTTTTGCACAAATATTCTCCAAAAATAATAATGAAGTTCAACGTCAATGAGGTAATCAGCTGTTCTGAAATGCGTGTTAAAGTGTTTTGGGACTTTAGCCTTGAGGCGATAGTATTGGTCATAAGGAAAGCTACTGTAGGCCTCTTATTGCGCCATATAATTGTCTTGCTGTTGCCTCTTGTGATGCAGTCCCACTGGTTACTCTTATATCAACACAGGCTCATGCATAACGCTGGAATTTATTTCCCTCATCGCCGCAAATATGGTCTTTCCCTGTATGGACAACAACCTGAAACAACAGACTGTTTGCACACAATCATCTGCATATGAGCCATATCAACACCCAACCCGGTCTCTCATATCTGATCTCATATCATATCTCCTATCTGAATGTTCCAATCTTCAGGCAATTACAGCAGTCCCAACGTTCCTCCTGAATGAGGCCATCCAAAACACAAGACACAAGACACTATACAATATGAAAACATTGCATTGTGTAGGCATTTAAATAAAAATAATGTGAAGGTTATATGGCACAGTACACAACGTAATATTCCTCTTGAAAGCCAATGCGTGGTTTCTGCTGGTTGCATGTTAAATAGCCAGCCATGCTGGTATGTTTCATTAAAAGCTGGTTGTTTGAACTGTGTCATAACCAGCAGAGGTTGCTCATGGCATTCCAATAGAACCAAGTCTGGAGATGAAGCGCTTCTCCAAACTTCCTGACAGTTGAGCCACCACTGGGGAGCCTCCACTAATAAGTTCCCTGGGCTCACTCACTCACTCCATTCCTCCTCTCGCCGTTCACTGTAATGGAAATTATGCACAGTGTAATTGCACCTTTAGAGGTAATGGCATAAAACTCTTGCTGCGGTGCACAACATTGCCAGTCAAAGATAATGACACTTTCTTTCCCCATGTGGTTCTGATGTACTGTGCACTTTGAAAAGCACTAAAACGTATCATATGCTTTTGGTCAGAACTACGTAAAAGGAATGTTACGAAGTTGAAATTGACCAAGTACTTGACGTTTTACTTTTGCTGTGTCTGAACCCTGCACTGCATCATTTCACAAGGACAAATTAGATTTGAACGAATCCATGTTATGATTCTTGCTCCACTGCCTTGTCGTTTCCTTTCTTCACCTCAGCTTAAAAACTGAAATGGAAATGAGAGCAGTTATCACAGTTTTTAATATCCCTATCATTATACTCGGACCCTTTGATTCCATTATTCAGAGTGACTTGGTTGAGGTGGTCTCATTGAAAGTCACACAATCTCAGATTTTTTTTGGGGGGGGTCTGAAAAGGAACTTGTGCAGGCTTTGACCTCTCAGTAGAAGGCTTTGTGTATTCATTTCTCCATTTTTTCTCTTTTAGCAGCATCAGGGTCTTGGCTGTCCGGACTTGGTCACCCAATCTGCCTGGTCGACACAGAAGAAGGCTTTTAAAGTCTTTGGTGTCATTTCTACAGGGAAAACACAATCCAGAGTGTTCTCTTAGTCTGCGGGGCAGCTGACAGCTGCCATTAATATGATTTCTCTCTTGTTGAGAGGAAAATGGACAGCTCTCTTACTGTTCTTTCCAATCTAATAATATCATTATTACTTTCAGGGAGTGGAGGAATAAGCCCCCGACCATTTCAATTGGCAACCAGGTGTGGCAGTATGAAAGAGGAAGTCATTTTGTACATGAATTTGTAAACATACTAATTACAGTTTTGAAAAAAGAAAGTAATCATTTTTTCAAGCTAAATAACTTAAGATTTTAAAGGAATAATGAACACATCAAAATATTTTCCATTCCAAACTATTGGACATTTAGTCTAATTAACTTGTCGCTGATGAAATGCTGGTCATTGACTTCAAACATATTTTGCCATTTGACCAAATTCTTTCTTTTAATCATTTGTGATGATCAGCTTTAGTTTTGTCTGTCTTCTATGCCCTCTATGTGTTCGTAGCAGTTCTTACCCTTCATTGCGTTGCAGCTCAGAGTGATAGTTGTTGACGTTTGTTTGGACAGTGCCAAAGCTTCTCTGAACACTGCTAGCAATCCACATGCTTGTGAAGTTATCGACTACAACAGATCAAAGGCAATCCACACATTATATATGCACTGCTGAAAGGTGACTCACTGAGGTCCTATCGAGTCTCTGGCACTCGTACACTTCAAGCTAACCTTTAATTTGAAAAAGTTTCCCATCTTGGCAGAAATTTTCGTATTATATTTGAGTCAAATGCCTTATGTAATTTTTATATGAAACAAACATATTTCAGCATACTTCAATAAAAAATATCCTCATTAATGAACGATGGCATTAGAGCGTAGTCTCCTGGCATGGCAGAAGGCCCTGATCAAACGAATTCAAATAAATTTATCATATATCCCAACCGTCACATAAATGTGGATCCCTCATTTTCTCAATGACATTTTTCTGTTTCTGTTTCATGAGATGCTCTCATATGATGAACACATTAATTAGTCAACATAGGATTTGTGGGCTCACATAAAATTTATACTGGTCAACAACTGAATGCCAATCATGTAAGGATGTGGTAAAAAGTTTTGCTTTAGTATTTACAACCTCTGTGTTTTGCTACTTAGAAATTGAATTTAAGCTAATTCAAGCTATCCTTTTTCACATAAATAGTCTGGCCGAAGCTGGATTAGTTAAAGTTGACATATTTACTGTTTTTCTTTTGCATATTTCACACACTGCTTGTATGGATTATGATTAGATGTATTAAGCCTGTCTGATATAAACAAATTAAAATAAGAAATAATATAGTGATAGTATAATTCAACTAAATGATTGGTAGTATACGACATAAACTTCCATTTATGTATATTGATCAACTATTGCTATAAAAGAAAAAAATTCAAACAAGAAGATGCACTTTAAGGTCATCTACATTGGCGGATAAGGATTTGCTCCATGCCAAACCTTCTAAAAGGGCTAAGTGTTTTCCACTCAAATAGACCGTGGGGAGACTCAAATGACTCAAAATGCTATATCAGCGAGCACTTGTGGTTTTAGTTATTTATTTATTAATTTGAGGCCTGTCTACTGACACATCTGACTGCTGTGAATTGACACCGGTTACTGTTCATAATGGGAGCTTAGGTGTCTCTCCTGACCGCAGTTCCTTCAGCCTCCTCTCTCTGCAACTTAACTGCTCTTAAAAAATGTCTGATTGCAACATGGGAGCTGTGGGCCGAGACAGGATTATCAGTCTTTGTTGTGTGAGTGTGTCTATTATCCTGACCTCTATTCACAGTGGGCCCTTAGGAGTGTCGTTTCCAGCCACATAGCAAAATAGCCCCATAACAACATGTGAACCAGAGATCCCTCTCTGTCCCAATGCACTAGACACTTACAACACTCCAACTCTGGGCAAAGCACTCAATTGCAGGTAAGGCCAGCAAACCGATATTTATTTGATAGAAGATATATTGTGTTGTATCGTTGTTGACATTATTTAATAGGAAAAAAAAAACTATTGCACCTTTGATTTATTTACTGTTAATAGACCAATACTGGTATAGCTTGTTTCTTAACAATGTTACAAGCTGAATTTAAAACAACATAAATATTGCTGTGTTGCATACGACTGTGTATCTCTGCACATGCCAGGCATTGTATCTTTGGGATGAACAGAATGCTGGTTTCAATCCCTCTAGTAAACATTGTGATAT
The DNA here is from genome assembly GCA_036023535.2 of Galaxias brevipinnis. Classification (NCBI taxonomy): domain Eukaryota; kingdom Metazoa; phylum Chordata; class Actinopteri; order Galaxiiformes; family Galaxiidae; genus Galaxias; species Galaxias brevipinnis. The sequence goes on from JAVQIZ010112123.1 coordinate 11,080, forward strand.
AAATTGTTGCTAAGTCCTTCAGGAAACCCTATGCTGTTTTTTAATGTTAACTTGAGTGGTGCTGGAATGAGTCTTGCACTGTGGCTATTGAATGAGCTGCTGTTCCGACCACTAAAGTGTTTGAGAACAGAAAAAAAGAAAAACATTGACATGAAAGAAACATGAGTGCTTACATTGGCAAAATGTGTTTTACACTATGTTTATTTGCAAAGAAAAAGCTATATTGGGGTAAAATATTCTCCATCAATATTTGCGATGTGATTAAAAGAAACATAACATTTTATGTTGACATGCCTATTTTCAAATGAAAGTATGTATTTTGTTGTATGAAAATAAAGTTTTAATAAACTAAATAGCAAAGTTTTTTGTTACGGCAAAATTCTAAGAGTGCTCAGAGTTAATGGTGAAAATCTATATCAAAATAGTTTGTAGTATAGTAATGTGGTTTTACATTGCACAAACAGCCTCAAGTATCATACAAAGGCATTGGAAACTAGTACAGGACAATCTTCAGAGTATCAACTCCCACTAGGTTGTGAATTGGGGTTTCTGGCAGGATTCAGCACACTGGCTAAGTTAGTAGACTTTGTAATCTTTATGGAGTGTCATAAATACATGACCATAGAAGCCTCAGCCGATTAATTCCTCTTATTTATTCACATTGTTCAATCCCATTTAACTTTTACACATGAACAGTTTGATTCATAAACTTGCCAAAACAACAGCCATTCTGGCAGATTTTGAATCATATATATATTTTTTGTATTTAATCTGACCTAAAACCTAAATACAACTATGATGGATGATCAAGTCAGGCACTGAAATGCATTGTGTGTTTACCCTAAAATGTTTATACTCTCAGTGTGAGCTGAAAGAGGACAGCCATAGAAGTAAACATCATCAATCTATAAGCTGTTAAAATAAAAAAAAAGATCAGACACAGGCAAGCTGAAAGCTCTCTTAAAGAGGTATTTCAGCAAAGGTAGAGACATTCCTATGACTTGTTGTCTGGTAAATAACTATACCTACAAACCAATATTTCTACCTTAATTAGGTACAAATTGATTTGAACCTCACTCGTTAAAATGAAGCACTACAAGGTCCTTTTCACAAAGATTCAATAATGTTTTTGAAAATATATGTTATATCTTGGGTATTGCAACATTTCGGTATCGTTCACAAAGTAAGGTAAAAGTGAAACAAAGAAAAAAAACACACAAAAACATACCTTTGATAACGTAGACAATACAATTGCAATACATATATACTGTTTAACACAATCAGTGCCAAAGAGTTCCGGAACAACTGCCCCCCTTGAGTGCCACTGAGTGGGTTAAACATGGAACCATTTGACTAGCAGAGAAAAAGGGCTGGGGCTCATGCCCAAATATAAGCCTCTGCATGGTCCTCATTAGAGCAATAAAATGGTGTCTCTTCATTGCTTGATGTTTCAAAATCATTTCAGTAATTTCACTCACCACGCATATCTTCTGCATTTTGACTGTGGGTAGATACGGAAACATATTGAAACATTTCATATGAAATAAGGGGAAACATTTTATATTGATAAAAACCTTTTTTTTTTGTCCACAGTAACTTCACAAAGAAAGTTGGGTTGGTAAAAAAACGGAACAAAAAAAAAAACAGTACCAACCGTAAACAAATTAGCCATATCTATTAAAACATCATTAGAACGTACACATCATTAAAACGTAGTCAAATTACTATTTCGTTCCCAGATAAGGTACATTTATCTAAATCTTCTGTCCATTAGCAAATGAGAATAGACAATGATATGTCAGCCAGTGGTTCTATGGAAGGCTCCTTCACGTCCATTAAGTAGAGGGTTTGTTTAAAGGTTATCCGGAGCTAGTGTTGTCAAATAGAGCTGGGTTGAAGTCTGGGGACGCTCTGTTATCTCCCTTCCACCCACTAAGTCAGATGGACGATGATTGCAGACTTAAAATCAATGAAACCACAAAACTCCCCGATAATATTCCCACTTGGGATGCAGTGGAAGAGTCAGTGTACTAGTTTACAGAGTAGCCTCAGTTGATATTTGAGGGCTGATTCTTAGGTAAATATTAAACCATTTCTTGTTTAAACATAATAGTCTACATAAATTTACAGAATAAAAAGACAAATCCCGTAAGCCCTCTGAGTCTTTTTGTGGGAGATATTGTGAAATATGTGTATATTTTTTTAAAGTTTCTGTTGTACTTACCACCATTTAGGGTCAATATCCCCATATTTCAGGACTACACAGTTGTAGATAGAGAGCACAAGGTTGGAAATGCAGTGGACTAACCCAAGCTCATATGAATACCAGAAATAGATTAATGTGGACAGCGGTTGCCTTCAATTGCGGAAGGTTCACACCAATTGAATTATTTTTTGATGGATCTGGGGGAGAAGTCAAATATATTGTTAACAGTCTGAAGACAGTGAGTACCTTTATTTTAGTGTTCTTGAACGTCTCCACATAATCCGTGAAGTACCGATCTTAATATTAGACAAAACATTGTATTTTAAGGAAAGCGCTGTAAAGTTAACATGCATTATTTTTAAATCACATCCCTCAGAGAACAATATACTTCCTCCCAACTTTAACCATAATGTACTATAAATAACCTAAAAATGTACACCTTAAAAAACTAAAACCAAACATTTGACATATGATTTTGATTTAGATTGTCATTGCTTTTTCCAGATTCAAATGGCATAAGGCCATTGGAGGAGCTAAAGAAGCAATTTTCTGCTGGTCTTTGGGTATGGTCCACAGGCTTGCCTTTGTACCTATTTAATACAAAGGAATCATTCCAATATCATTTTACAGGCATCAGCCTTAATATTGTACTCATTTAATTTGCACTGTAATATTGATTTGCATAATTACGTTTCATGTATCGTATGCATACAATGTCTTTGAGAATGTGACGGAGAATTTGTGATGGGTTTGTAGTTGGTGACACTTTTGAACATGGTATCAACTCATCCTATGCCCTCGTGAGCCATTTAGAAATGGACTTATTGGATGGTATGAGACTCTCTCACGCCCCAGATCAATCATTTCTCTCCAAGCGTGCACCACATTATTCCCAGAACAATACTGGGACAATATCGGATTGATATATTTGTCCCGTTCCTGGCTGAGGTTTATCCTAGCGGGGCCAGGTAACGTGTCCTCTTCTCTGAAGTCACCGAGCAGCGGGAAGGATTTGGTTGAAAGAGCACAGCGGACCCAGAGATGTGTCCGCATTCGAGGCCACTGGTGTATAGCCAAATCATCTGGAGCCTCGGTGTCTCCAGTTCCTTCTACCTGTCTCAAAGTGAGTGTCAGAGATTAGTGGCACATGCATGGGCCGTGACCTCTAATAGCCATGGAGCTCACGCTGCCTCGCCGTGTCGCACTGTGTCACAGTGTTCGGGCACGACTGCCATTTCAATGCCATGCCGTGCTGCTGGATGGGCCCTTTTGTTCCAGGCTTTAGAATGGTGGCCTTGCATAGCAGCTTAGCTGCTCTATATGCGGGGAATACAACACATCCCCCAAGCCCTGTCTCTCTGCTGTCAGAGTGGGCTGCTCCAGAAAAAGAATTACACCGATCCAGGATAACATTCCGCGGTGATAATTTGTGGTGTTTATTTAGCAATACAGACACATGTCAGAATTTAATCAAATGTACGTTGTTAATGACTGTCAATCTTTGCCCAGAGAGAATAAGAGGGCATGGAATCGTATCCATGCTTCTAGACATTGTGAATTTATATATATATATATATATATAAATATATATATATATATATTCATGTCTCAGTGGAGGCTCCAAAGCAGCACTAAATTACACTTATCTAAATAGAAAGAATCACACAGACACAACATGAGATATTTATATGAATAAGATACAGTGTCTGCCATTTTAACTTTGTGATTAGTAAAGGTTGGTTCGATTGGTAGGTTAATGCATTTTTCCCATGTTTATTAAGGCAAGGACCAACTAGACATGATTACCAAACATTGTGGGATGATTAACCAGGCATACCTAGACTGTCTGATCCTAGTTATTTTCATGTTGACTGATAGTTCTAAAGATGGAAAAAAACTGTTTGAAAATAGTAGTCAATCAAACTGTCTCTGCAAAACAATACAAGATATACAACTTGTTTATGATTTCATCTCTCTAAAGGCTTCAGGATCCCCTGTTTAAATCATCAAGCTCTATAAAGGCAGGAAACTAGCAAGAGTACTGCTGTAAGACACCTGCCGTTACTGTTGCGTGAGAGTTTTCAGCCTTTTTAATGCCACATCCATTTTGTGGAATGGCGATGGTTCCTGAAAGAAGAATTCTCATAAGACTGTAAAGAGGTTCTCTCAATTATGTTGATTATTCTTGCTATGTACAGGATGATAAGTCAGGTTATCCCAACCCCATGAACAGTTTCTCACTGCTGCAGGAAGCTAATGTCGTGTAGAAATATATCTAATTCCCACTCCAAAAATGTTATTTTTGCTGTAGGGAGTTCTGCTTTACCCAGATTAATGGGCTGCACTGTTCAGTGAAGGTGTTCTAATATTACTCAACACTTCCCCTTAGGTCATCAATCATTATGAACTGATGATATTTTAAAAACAGCAATTATAAATGGGGTTTGTATTATTTAGTAACCATGGCTAGCACTGTGTGGGAGGAAAGCTACATATTACAAGTGGATACTGTTATGGAAATATATATTTTTTTACATTGCATGTATCCACGATGCCCACTTTAAAAACAATAGGTATTTTTTTTGTTAATTGAAATGAGCAGACATGTAATAACAACTAAGCAAACACTAAAGAACAAATACGGATAATGGATGCATATAAGCATAAGTTAAGTTCGTACTTAAACTATTTTAGATACCATTAAAACACAATCTTCAGTGTTCCTCTTTTTTTGCGAATGCAAAAAAAACACAATATAAAAACTGTCAGGTCAGGTTACAAAGGAAAAAATCCTTGCGAAGCAGAAACATATAAACATACCAAAACTTACATGAAAACCATTAGCACCTAGAAAGCTAGGTATCTAAAGCAGGATTTAAGCAAGCCTGCTGTGTGTTGAATTGGGAGATGATGGGAGAGGAGGTTTTGTTAGGAGTGTCAGCAAGTCCTTCTATAAGAAGACAAAGCTATGGTGACCATGTAATTTAAGCAGTCAGCTCTTTTCCACCTTGAAACGACAGCAAAGAAGCTGTCCGTCAACTGCTTGGCCTGCCCTCCAATGGCTCGTTCCATTTCTGGTTCACGTTTTATGCTAGCATTCCAATGGCACAGCTTTCTCCCTCAATACCTTGCCACTTTACGAGCACTTTGAAAGCTCTTTAAATACTGTCGGAGAAGAGGTCGTTCACTCTTCGTAGAGTGGAACAGACAGTCAGACCTGAGTCAGCCTACCAATGATATAGCATTGCCTGAGTGAGTTTTTAGATATGCCTTGAAGCCAGGAGTAATGATGAGTATTGGAAGGACATGCCATTATCTGCCTAGTTTTCATCTCCAAGAGAATCATCACATAGCCTAATATGTTGCCTAGGCCTTAGGCAGAATCTCTGTATGTGTCTAGATATAACCCCTTGCTATGAGTGTTCCAGGAAGATAGCAGGCTACAAAAACAACCACGACCAAACTACTAATAATGGTGTCAGTGACAATTGATGTGCTTGCTTCCTTTTCCATTTTTAAACCCTCTCTAGTTTATCTACCCATTTATTTTTGGGGATTTATTCCATCTGACAAGATATGTGTACAATTCTGGCTCCAGGGGCATCTCTTCAGTTATTTGATGGAGATCCTTGGTATTAGAGCTATTTATGTATGACTTAAGGATCAATACGTATCAGATGCATATAGAAATAAAAATACGGTAGCCGATTGCAATATGCACATATAATGAAAAAAAGTTGCCTGAACAAACTCTTGGATCAATATTTCTTTAATCTTAAACAAAGACTGAGCTGACTGTACTTCACGCTACACAACTAATGCATTCAAGACTTAACTCATGGAAGGAAAGGAGATGGCATCATACGTAATGCAGTGAAATCGTAAATCAATGAGTTAACTGGATGAAAGAACACAGATATCACAAACTTGCTTCATGCTTGATATTTGAGAAGCACAGGAATGCAGAGCTTTCTTGAAACAACTTCAGAGTACACTGTTTACAGATGCCTCTCCAAGAGCAACTACATGCCTTGGTTAATGCAGCTGTAATGTATGTTAATATATGTTAATCTGTATCACTGATATGCTAATGAATACAAAACTCCCACAATTCAACTTGTCATTGGTGGAAATAACACGCTTGTTGAGGTAGCTGCCATATTGGAATTGTAAACGCAAAACATTATATGTGCACATTTTGGTTGGAGAACAGGGTATCAGCCTCAAACTGGGCATTATTTAATTTATTTAGACATTTTGTTTAATGTTTTACTGCTATATTGAATGTTGCTAAATTGCCTGATATTATATTTAAAAAATATATAACAATGTTTCAGTTTGGAAGGTGGCATACAGTATATTACAATATATTTTTTATTAACAGTAGATGGCACTACGTCATCATGGTTTTCCATGTGATTTGACTTTTAATAATTTTGCAACTGTAAGGTGTTTTCAACTCGATAACATGGTAAAGCCTCCAGACCTCCTCAAACTCTACCATCCTACCCAGGCATTATGTTCCTACTCAGATGGGCAACTGGTCATTCCCACAGCAAAACTAAAATAATTTGGGGAGCATGCATTTTCTAGGGCAGTACCTATGGAACTCTCTCCTCTAATTGGAATTTCCAATTCACTATCTATCTTTCAAATCACTGTAAAACTTAAAATCTAAATCTTTTCACCCCAGCCTACCTCAATTAACTGTTTAGAATCGCGTCCTATCCTTAAAATGCTATGCTGTCCTTTTGTTATACTGTTATATACAAACAATTGTATTTTTTACTGGAACCACTTACTGTTCTTGACGCAACTTCCATGTGCATGCAGTACTTTCTGAATTCAATTTATCTCTATTTATTTGATACAAGACAATTAAGTCACAGAGAAACCTATCAATAATGTATACTCAATATGCCCTTTCGTAGATAGCTGATGCTGGAATTATATTTTCATACCAAATAGAAAGAGCTTTTTGAAGATTTATGTTTACATGGAAAATGAATAAGTATTAGTTCGGGTGTTATGTCATGTTGATAAATGTTTTATCAAATACATTGCTGACCTAGGTTTTGTTTGTTAATTTAATTTATAAAGACATAATACATGTTTAGTTAAACTACAATAGGTTCAAAATAATATGTAATGGTTTCTAATTTGTACATTGTGAAAAGCTTCAGTTATTACATATTTTCTTTAGCAAACCTAACTACAGGAATAATCGCCACACACACACACACACACACACACACACACACACACACACACACACACACACACACACACACACACACACACACACACAC
>JAVQIZ010112137.1:0-18032 GCA_036023535.2 Galaxias brevipinnis
GCTAACTTTAACTTAACCCGCTAACGTTAGCTAACACTAGTTCTTAGACGGTGCCTGTGTGAGTAAATTAACTTTTGGAATATAATCTTGATGCTCTTAAGTGAAGGTTAATAACGCAATTTTGATTGCTTTGGCAAAAAAGTGTAACCAGCATCCCATAAGTTCTCTTTTCGACAACACAAGAGACAGCCAACTCTAGCGAACCTACTAGATGGCAAGCAAGCTAACGTTAGCGGGTTAACGCACTAATGTTAGCTAAAACACTAGTATTAAACTTTTGGACTATCCTTTGGACGCTCCAAGTGAAGGTTGGTAACAATACCTTGATTGGCAAAAAAGTGTATGCTACGCATGATTGCTTTGGCATAAAAAGTGTAAGCTAGTTTGTGGATTAACGGATTGATTCGATAGCATTAGGAAAACGTTCGAGACAGTGACACTCACCTCAGAGCGGTGCTGCTAATTTCATCATTCAGTTTGGCTAGACTGCATTGCGTAAGCTAGTTGCGGTTGCGGTTATACTTCTTGTGGCGTTTAGACCGGGCGCCGAGTCTAGCCTACTGTTCAAGTGGTTGCTTAATAATGTGTAGAAGTGTGCATATAAACCAGAGCCGTTAATGTTAATTCCCCTAAGGAGTCAGGACTAAAACATTGACGAAGATTTGACTAAAACGAAAACTTACTAACACTGACTAAATCTTAACTATTACTTTCAAGTAAAAGAAAAAAAGAAGCTTATTAGCTTACCCAAATGTATAGTGTAGGATTTTCCCAAATAGACATGAAAAGTTCCAGTTCTAAGCTTAATTTTGAGATCAGCAAAACTAGTTGTGCTGAGCATTTTACCTTACAGAACTTTTGGGAAAATGCCACAAGATTTTAGAAAATGCTCGTCATTTTCAACTTCAAACTTCAACTTACACATATATATATAAATCTTGCCGTTTACCGATCATTCTACAAAATGAAATGTTGAAGGCACACATGTGTAAGGAAACCAATCACCAAATCTCCCCCCCTCTTTGGTTAAGATAAGAGGAACAGGCCCAAATGGCCATGGTGAACACTCCAGGGGGGCCAGCATGTTTCTCTCACACGAAGGACCTTGGATTTAGACAAAACAGCACACAGCTGCAACTGTTACGGATTAATACATTTGGATTAGGAAATGGTTGCCTAAAGAACATTCAATGAAATTATTGGACATTGACAACGAGAAGAAATTGTTATATCAATTGTTTATTCTAATAATTGTGTGTTGTCTTTTCCAAATGAACCTTCCTAGCTAGTATAGTCATGTTTGGTATTGAAAAGTTCACAAAGAAATGTCATAAGCTTTGCAGACGTTATATAGAACATATTCCAAGTATATAAGCATAAATAGAAACCAAACGACATTGTAAGAGCAAAGTGATATTTCCCTGATTAGACTAATTCCTCTGCTCATTGGCATGCAGCCAATCAGATGACTCAGGCCACCTTCCCACGACATCCCTTTCTAAACATCCTATAACATCCTAGTAATGCATTACTTTTTAAAGGGAGCAGTCGGTTAAGTTGCTTAGTTACTTTTTGAAGGGGTAACGAGTATCTGTAACTAACTACAAACTTCCAGTGACTAGCACAACACTGCCCGTGTCGAATTATGTTGTCTCGGTCTGTTGGTGAACATTTGAATACCAAACATGACTATGCAACTTTTGAGTTTCAAAATTTACTCAAAATCTTTGAAGCTTAGGCTTTAGTTTTAGCCAAAAGGCCCCAATATACATATATATACATATATACATATATATAATATATATATAATTATATATATAATTATATATATATATATATATATAACAGCAACAGAAATAACAATCCAATAAACCATGCATTGTCTACTAAGTAATGCATAAACCACACATCAAATATTTGTTCAACTCATTCATTCTGGCCTCTAATGGCTAACCAACAAGCCTCAAAACTCACGGCTTACATTACCAGCTCAAAATAATATTCCCACATTCAAAGCAGACAAAATAAAGTGATTTAAGTTTCACAAAATGGTCAGCGATGGACGTTATTTAAGTTTAAAGTAACAATATACTTCCCGTATTGTTTGTGTCCAAGCCACCCTCCAGATCAGTTGAGCAAACAGTAAGTTTTGTTCAAGCTGGTACCGCTGCTGTGATGTTAGCTAGCTGTGAGGGGGCATAGGAAGCGGGGATATACAGAACGGTGAGCTCCTGAACTGAACGCAATTACAGAAACATAACCAAGAAAGAGTCACATCTGAGCATAAACAGTAAAGAGTGACCAGGAGGCAAAAAAAATATTGGTATCGGTAAAATGGGGAGAATAATGCTCCCTTTTTAATTTTCAGTAACTGTAATTTAGTTACTCAAATGTGAAGAATAATAAGTTACTTTACTAGTTACCACCAATAGTAGTGAAATTACTGTAAATTGTAACTTTGTAACACGTCACTCCCAACTCTGCACTTGGGTAATGGAGAGGTGTAGCCCCAGAAAAAGAAAAGTGCAGCAATTGCAGCATCCTCAAGCCCATTTCTGAAAAGGAGGTGAGAGGGTTCTTGGGTTTGGATAGCTATGACTGGCAGTTTGTACCGGACTTTTCGGAGCTGGGCCTCCGCCAGATTTACCACACTCAGAAAAGTGCCCCAGATCCGGTCCAGTTAACAGAGCATGTAGCATTTGAGAAATTAATAGGTACCCTCTTTGGAGACACAGCTCTGTATTCACCTAATTTGACCTCCCTTTCTCCCTACAGACAGATACCTCGGACTCCAAAGACCAGGGGCGGTTTTGTCCCAGCGGCAGGGGGAGGTCGACGGTCCGGTGCTGTCCCTGAGCTGCAAGTTGTCGGACCGTGAGGCTCGATACAGCACGGTGAAGAAAGAGTGTTTGGTCATGAAGTGGGCAGTCTGGGCAGCTATTACCTGCTGCAGTGAGCTTTCATCTTCTACTTTAGGCACAAACTCATCCAGTGGCTCCAGCGAATTAAGGATACCAACGCTGGAATTGCTCGTGGGTAGTTGGATAATTAAGCAATAATCACAGCGTTGGCCTGTGTGTGTCCCATACGCTACGACGATGTCTGTAAAATCAAATGAAAAGTATTTGTATTGCACATTTCATACACAAAGGTAATTCAGTGTGCTTCACACAAGGCAAGCAGAAACATACAAGGAACAAACAAAAGACCAATAAATAAATAAAAACAATTTTAAGAAGAGAAATGAAATTGACTCACTCTCTGACACACATAGAGCTAGTGTAGTAATTTGAGAATTGGTGTGTATGTTAATATTTTTTAGGTCTTTGTTAAATGTCTAGCAGCAGCATTTTTAATAAGCTGCAGTCTTTTTTTTAGGAATGCCAGAGAGAACAGCATTACAGTTGTCCTGCCTAGTGGTAAGAAATGCATTAGTACGTTTTTGTAAGGCTTGTTGGGACATGGGTCCTCTGCCTAGGAAAAAACTAAATATTATAACGAAAAGGACAGAATATCATTAGAACAGGTATCTTCACTGAGTTATTTATAGTAGGCTTGGGTGAAAAATTTAGTTTTTAGGCAGGATAGAAAGATTGAAAGTGGGTCGGAATTGTGAATTAGAGGAGGAGGAGAGTTTGATAGTTCATGTGCTGCCCTAGAAAATGCATGCTCCTGAATGAATTTTACTTTGGCTTTGGGAATGACCAGTTGCCCTGCTGAGGAGGAGCGTAATGTCTGGGTAGGATGATAGTTAGAGGATGTAGGAAAGGTAGGGAGGGGCCAACTTATCTAAAGCTTTGTAGGTGAGGAGAAGGATTTTGGAGGTAATGCTCTGATTGACAGGGATCCAGTGAAGGTGAAAGAGTACGGTGTTTATGTGCTCAGAAGATTTGGTTGAGGTGAGGAGACGAGGAGCAGTGTTTTGAACCAGTTGGAGTTTATGGAGTGAAGTTGCGCTGATGCCAAAAATAAGTGAATTGCAGTATTCAAGTCAGGAGAAAATGTCCAAAAACATGCAGGTTAATTGGTGACTCTAAATTGTCCGTAGGTGTGAATGTGAGTGTGAGTTGTTGTCTGTCTCGATGTGTCTGCCCTGTGATAGACTGGCGACCTGTCCAGGGTGTACCCCGCCTCTCGCCCTCTGTCGGCTGGGATAGGCTCCACCCCCCCGCGACCCTGCATAGGATAAGCGGTATAGCTAAAGGATGGATGGATGGAAGTCAGGAGAAAATGAATGAGTGAATGAATTTGGCAACTGCACTATGGGAGAGGAATGATCGGATTTTAGCTATGTTTCATAGAAGAAAGAAGGAAATTTTGTCCATGTTATTGATTTAAGTTATAACAAAGAGCAGAATCCATTAAGACGCCAATATTGCATGAAAGTAGGGAGGTGGAGACTAGGACCATGGATGGAGAGCGATATTGCTAACCTTCGTAAGGTTGTGTTTAGTGCCAATTATGAGGAGCTACTAAGTGGATGTGGCTGTTGAAATTTAGGTCTGAGTCAATGATGACACCAAGATTTCTAGCTTGGTCCTTAGTTTTCTGAGACATGGACTCAAGATGTGTGCTAAGTTTTAGCCTTTCCTTTTTTGCACCATAGATAATTAGTCAAATGTTTTCTTTAGTTAGCTGAAGGACATTCTGGCACATTCAGTCATTGACTTGATCAATGCACTGACAAAGTGATTATATAGCCTGTGGTAATTTGGTGAAAACGCTATTTATATTTGTGCCGTCTGCATTACTGTGGTAGGCGAAAATATTTTTGCATAATTTGACCTTGCGGGAGCATGTTAAGGTTCAATAGAGATGGCCCTAAAATGTACCCCGGGGGACTCCGCATATCATATTAGTTTGCTCAGATATGTAGTTGCCAATGGACACAAAGTAGTTCCTATTTTCTAGACACCATAAACCAGTTTAAGACTGTTCCGGATAGTCCTACTCACTTTTCCAATCTTTCTAGAACTGTATTACGGTCAAGAGTATCAAAAGCAGTGCTCAAATCCAATAACACCAAGAAAGAAATCTTTCCAGAGTCAGTGTTTAGACGGTTGTCATGCGAAACCTTAAAGAGCAGTTTCAGTGCTATGAAGTGGTCGAATTCCTGATTGGAAGGTGTCACAGCAACCAGTGGTGACTAATGGCTCATTTACACCCTTGAACCCTTATAAACAGTTTTTGGTGGAAACGAACCATTAAAAATAATTTAGTTGTTGGCAAACTTTCTCGAGGATTTGGCTTATAAAGGGCAGATTTTATATTGGAAGAACGAAGCAAACTCCTTGCATTTTTGTGTAGAAAGTAGTTTACGGGGTATTTCTTTGTCAGCCTATCGGCACTTGCAAATAGAGTCTGTCTAGTATTTCTCGATTCTAAATTATAAGCACAGATTATTTCTTTATAGATATTGTGATGAGCATGGAATTGTGTTTTTCACCATTTGCATTCGGCTTTACGGCGTTCTCTTTTTTTGTATGTTTACAGTAGTTGCATTTATCCATGGAGCTCTATGCTTCTGTCCTCGGCCTGTGGCAAGAACGTCACACTGATATTTTGGTTAATAGTGATGAACAATTACAGTACATACACAACCTAATCACACATACGCACACTAAAAAAAATTTACAACCAAAAATGCACATACTCATAGTCTAGGAGCTACGATTTTTACAGGTTAGTTATGAATAAAACAGTGGTTGGCTGTCTCTCTGAAGTATAACATGGCTGAAGTTTAACATTGGTTGAATCTCAATCTATTCAGCCAGCAACTGGCTCTAATTATTTATTTTTTCTGTTAGGTTTATCAATAGGATGTTGACATAAAGATGCGATTAAACAAAATAAACTGAGCACCAAGTAAACATTGATGATGGTTTCACATAGACAGAGGGAAATAAGTGGGAGAGGGTGAGATGAGATAGTGATGGCAACAGAATTAAAGGGAGAAGGATTAACTTCTTTCTGGCCAGCTTCTTAAAGAAGTTTGGTAGCTTGACAGTTCAACATTCTCACCTTGAATCCAATTGAGCAGACGGAAGGGTTGCTTTATATAAACAGAGTGAGAAACTGAAGAGTGGGTGAGAGTGGTGAAGGGAGGTGAGAAGGAGCAGAGAGAGCAAGTATGTTAAAAAAGGAGAATAAGCCAGTGGATAAATATCAAGTGACTAATTATAAATACCTCTAGGATGTGTGTTTATTGAACAGTATCAGTAAGTATAAACACTTATATCTGTGTGTATGTGTGTGTATATGTGTTGTATAAACAATGTGAATCTTACAGGAGAGACATGCAGAAACTTGACAGTTCAAATGTGAAGTGTATGAAGGAGAAATAGGAGGGTGGCAGAGTTAGTAGAATATATAGTTCTACTTTTGTGCACTTCTATAAAGGTTCTGTATTTGGTCCTTTTTAGATTCACCTATTGTCCTCTATTTTAGCTAACAACATTTACTTTTGTATAGCTAAAGATGGTCATCTGGAATCACTTCTCACTTCACACAAAGTGGGACGTAATTCTCTCCATGAGAGTATAAATACAGATTTGAACATATGGTGAGTTGCAGTTGCCTGCAATATACTTATCACTTCTTCAATAAAATTCTCTACAGAAACGGCCACATTCTCCTGGTTTCTTTCCCTTTCTTTCATTCAGTCAGCACATTGTAAAGAAAGCAAGCTTGTGAATTGAATAAAGGACACTGAAGGTGCCAGTCACAAGGATTGACCTTTTCAAAGTTACTACTAAATCTCCAGAGACATATGGATAGATAGGACTACATCATGATATCAGGAATTTTGACACCGTGTTCAACATTTTGTCGCAGAATTCTCTTTTAATCCCCAAATTTGATGTTGCTGTCTTTTACCATCATGGTTTTACTGATTTCAGGAAAGATGACATGACGATTTACACAGAATGTCCAAAATGCAACCAGGTTAGTGGTTCTAATGCAAAGTACCTCACTAGAGCTTCTTGACTGTACCATCTGACACTTTTTTATTGAATGCAATCTAATCATTTAATCCTGTGGTGGCACTCAGCAAAAATATATCACCCCATTCTTCCCCTGGCACAAGCTTGTGAATGGAAAGCAACAATAATGTGCAGTGCATTGTAAAATGAAATGGATCTAGCCTGTCTGCAAGTCAAAACAAGAAATTTTCCATCCATCCATTCTCCGCCATTTATCCGTGGCCGGGTCGCGGTGGCAACAGGCTAAGCAGAGTAGTCCAGACGTCCTTCTCCCCAGCAACGTTGTCTAGCTCCTCCCGAGGCGTTCCCATGCCGGATATGAAATCTCTCACTAGTAGGGCATGCCCGGAAAACCTCCAACAGAAGGCGCCCAGGAGGCAACCTAATCAGATGCCCAAACCCCCTCATCTGGCTCCTCTCGGCGCGAAGGAGCGGCGGCTCTACGAGCTCCCTTGACCGAGCTCCTTACCCTATCTAAGGCAGAGCCCAGCCACCCTACGGAGGGAATTAATTTCACCCACTTGTATTCGTGACCTCATTCTTTCGGTCACTACCCAAAGCTCATGACCATAGGTGAGGGTTGGAACGTAGACCGACTGGTAAATCGCGATTCGCCTCTCGGCTCAGTTCCTTCTTCACCACGACGGTTCGGTATAACGCCCGCATTACCGCTGGCACTGTACCAATCCGCCTTTCAATCTCACGCTCCATTTTACCCTCACTCGTGAACAAGACCCCGAGTTACTTGAACTCCCTCGCTTGGGGCAGCAACTCACCCCCATCCTGAGAGAGCACTCCACCATTTTCCGGAAGAGAAAAATGGCCTCAGATTGGAGGTGCTGACTCTCATACCGACCGCTTCACACTCAGCTGCAAACCGCTCCAGTACGTGCTGAAGGTCACTGTCTGAAGAAGCCAACAGAACTTCCAACAGCCCCGAGAGGGTAAAGAGTTGGTCCACTGTTCCACGACCAGGACAGAATCCACATTGCTCCTCCTGGATCTGAGGTCTAATAATGTCCAGAGTCTTCAGCATCTTGAGGCGAATCTCATCCACACCCTGTGCCTGGCCACTGAGGAGCTTCTTAACTACCTCAGTGACCTCTGCCAGGGATAAGGGTGAGGCTTCCCCCGAGTCTTCAAACTCTGCCCCCTCCACAGAGGACGTCTTGGTGGGGTTAAGGAGTTCCTCAAAGTGCTCCTTCCACTGCCTGACGATATTCCCAGTTTGGTTCAGCAGTTATCCTCCCCTGCTCAACAGAGCCTGGGCCAAGCCCTGCTTTCCCTTCCTGAGCCGTTTAACGGTTTGCCAGAACTTCCTTGAGGCCAAACGAAAGTCCTTCTCCATAGCCTCCCCGAACTCCTCTCATACTCAGGTTTCTGCTTCTGTGACCACCAAAGCCGCAGCCCTTTGGGACTCCCGGTCTCCATCGGCTGCTTCAGGAAACCCCTGGGCCAACCAAGCCCGAAAGGCCTCCTTCAGCCTGACGGATGATCTTCTGACCACAACTCCGAGCAGAAACTTCCACAATGAAGGTTTTGAACATGGCCCACTCGGATTCCATGTTCCCAACCTCCCCCGGGTTGCCTGAGAAGTTCTTCCGGAGGTTGGGGTTAAAGAGCACACAGACAGGGGCCTCAGCCAAATGTTCCAAATTTACCCTCACTACACGTTTGGGTTTACCGGGTCTGTCCGTCAGCCTCCCTGCCATCTGATCCAACTCACCAACAGGTGGTGATCAGTTGACAGCTCGGCGCCTCTCTTCACCCGAGTGCCCAAGACATACGGCTGCAGATCTGACGATACGATCACAAAGTCCATCATCAATCTGCAGCCTAGGGAGTTCTGGTACCAAGTACACTTATGAACCTCCCTATGCTCACATGGTGTTTGCTTTGGACAATCCGTTACTAGCACAGAAGTCCAGCAACAAAGCACCACTCAGGTTCAAATCGGGTAGAAAATTCCTCCCAATCACCCCCCACCAGGTTTCTCCATCGTCACCCACGTGAACGTTGAAGTCCCCCAGCAGAACTATAAAGTCCCAAATTGGTACCCTTTCCAGAACCCCATCTGAGAAGGCCAGATATTCTGAACTGCCATTTTGTGCATAAGCACAAACAACAGTCAGAGCCTTGCCCTCAGCTAATCGCAGTCACATAGAGGCGACCCTCTCGTTCTCCAGGGAAACTCCAACACAGCGGCGCTCCACCCAATGAGTCATGGCCCGGCCACCAGACGCTCACCGGCGAGCATCCCCCCCAGGTCTGGCTCCAGAGGGTAGCCCCGGTGTCCCTGTTCCGGGCGAGGTACTACAACTCCGTTGTTACCGAATCATCATGGGTCTTTGATTAACGGCAGTTCATGCTCTCCCTTTCGAGCTTAGTCTGGACACTCCCCCGGAACCAATTTGCCATGGGAGACCCTACTAGTGCTGACGAATGACGTGGCTAATAGGAAACAGGCACCTGTATAGTGAAGGACAGCGAGGAGAGAAACAGAGGGAAAGAACAAACAAACCAAATACACATCAAAATTTTTCTAAACCACCCACCGGAACACCCCCCCCCCCCCCACACACACACACACCCCTTAAACACAAGCCTCATGGGCTTGTGAAAACACAGAAAAAATGACAGCTTACGGACATACACATATCACCTACTCTCCCCAAGACAGAGCATAACATAAACCTTGAAGAATTGATATGCAAGTAGTAAGGCAGACGTTTCTTGATATAACGACTCTGACATGGGTTAAACTTCTGAGAGGAGTAGCAAGCAGCTGCCAGGACAGGCGAACTGCACAATAAGGCTTTAACACACACAAAAGCAGCTTGACAGTCTGCAGATCAGACAAACGGAACAGATGAACTGAGTAAATCAGTGAGTGGGGCCACAACAGAGGAGAATTTTTGACAGAACCCTCTGTAGCATTCTGTCATCCCCAAGAAGCGTAGCAGCTCACGCTGGGTGGTGGGGATTAGGAAGACGTTGATAGCTTCCACTTTAGCTTCAATAGGGTGCACCCACCCTCTTCCTACCTGTTTCCCTAAGTAGGTGACCGTGGCTTTCCCAAACTCGCATTTGGCGAGGTTCAGAGTCAAGGCAGCTACAGCCAACCGCTCGAACACAGTCCTTAACGTGCTGACATGGGAACACCAGTCAGAAGAGTACACTACCAGGTCATCTAGGTAAGATGGCCAGGTTGGGACATTCTCCAGAACAGTATTTACCAACCTCTGAAACGTAGCAGGCGCATTGCGCATGCCAAAGGCCATCACAGAATATTGCAGGAATCAATCAGGTGTGACAAAGGCCGAGATTTCCGACGCCCAAGCCATCAGAGGCACCTGCCAATATCCTTTCAGTAGGTCTGCCTGGCTGATCAGATCGTGTCTATGCAATCGTCCATTACACTTACATTTTCTACGTCACAAAAGGCTGCAATTCAGAACGGCTTGTAAAATAGGGTAGATGTGTCGTCAGAGGTGAACTACAGAAAATACACTGGGCACAGATTTCACATTTTCATGTTGGTTCAATCCCTCTGAGAGATAAAACAATGCTAGACAAAGAAATCTTCCAAATCTGACATTATGAGCCCTTTAACAGATGTATTCTAGCAGGTTTATCTTTAGCCAATCAGAGTAGCTGGTTAAAG
This sequence comes from Galaxias brevipinnis, assembly GCA_036023535.2. Classification (NCBI taxonomy): domain Eukaryota; kingdom Metazoa; phylum Chordata; class Actinopteri; order Galaxiiformes; family Galaxiidae; genus Galaxias; species Galaxias brevipinnis. Next base: position 10,648 of record JAVQIZ010112137.1, read on the forward strand.
GCAATTCATACCACAGACTTTCTTTTTAATTTGTTGTACTATTATTATATCCTATCGGATCATAGATATTGATAGCATATTGGTAGCAGTAATGTTTATGATTGTTGTTTATGAATGTGACTCTTGTCCTATATTAGGTTCTAACAGCCAGCTAAACTCTCCCTTGCATCCTATCTTCCAAGGAACCAGTGTTGTAGATGGACAAGATTTAATAACAAAGAAGTGTGAAACTGAAAATAAGCATATAAAAATGCATGCATCAGTATGCAATACAAAATAGCTTACTCAAACTAGTTAGGATAACTAGTAACTGGTAACTGGTATTTTGCAGGAAACTTAATGTAAGTATAAACTATCATTTTAATGTGAATATATAACTCCTACGGGTAAGTATTGCAATGAACATAGTTAGAGATATATGATTACTGTGATAAGCAAAGTATAGCCTGAATGCTATTATTACAATGTGTCTTCAACATGTTGCAATTGAATGTAGGTTTATATTTCATTATCAAGAGCAGAATTTACATCAGTATCTCAGAAGCAGAACGTTTTGTTTTTATTACTTTAAATACAGTATGCTATCCAGGGGGATAACCAATACCTTAAATAATTTTTGGTCATTATTAACCTTTTTTTTTCATATACAATGTAAAAAAATCCCATTGCAGCAACAAACAAAAGTTAATAAATGAATAATTACTACCGCTCAAAAGTTTGGGGTCACATAGAAATTTCCTTATTTTTAAAGAAAAGCAAAAATAAAATCTATAAAAATATCCAAATCAAAAATCTAAAATACAGTCTAGACATTGTTAATGTGATAAATTACTATTATACCTGGAAACGGCAGATTTTTTATGGAATATCTACATAATGTTACAGAGGCCCATTTCAGCAACCATCTCTCCTGTGTTCCAATGCCCATTATGTCAGGTAATGCAAGTCTAGTGTCAGCGTTGGGCAAGTTACTCATTATTTGTAACAAGTTAAATTTGACTTATTACTCCTTCTTCCACGATAGGTGATGGCACACAGAAAATACATATTAATACTAAGAAAAACTACTAACATAAAGAACACAGAAAGTAGAAGGGGATTCCGGTTCACTTTTACGCAAAATGAGTTTATCTCTTTTCTAATACTACATCGCACTACATAAACAAAAAGCATTGGGCATTTAGCTTGTGGCTAGCGAGATTCAAACGCTAGCAGCATTGGAAATATTGGACAGATTACCTTTAATTTGTTTTTACATGATGGCTATCAATCGAGGGTTCTTCAAAAGGCAAGAGATTTGATTTTGCCGCAGTTTTTCATTGATAAGCTGGATGTTTCTACATATGTTGGCAATACTGGAAGTTATGAAGCTTGAAACCTATAGGCAGAGAAAATGTGAAAATTAAAATTTTGTGCTTGCCTGTAAACGTTATATTCTTTAAATTTGTGTATGGGCACTGTTTTAAATATTTTAGAGATGGTTTATGGTGGTTGATATTGTGTTTGTGAGCATAAGTCTTAATTTTTTTAAAATAATTTAAGTGGACTTAAATTATTAGCAAAAGAATATCTCTTTGGATGTTGTTACTAAGCCAGACATGATTTTAATGGTGTTGGTCAATTGTAACACAGCGTTACAATTGCCCCCAACCGTATCACCCAATACAAGCTATCCCTTTTGCTAGAAAGTTTGTCCCGGGAAGGCAGATAGGGATGACCACAGAGCATTTGCATAATAAGTTTCATGGTTCTGGCTACTTTCTGATTGAAATTTGAGGTGTTACAATTGCCCCTTTTTACAATTTCCCCCAGTCTCCACTAGGCTAATAAGAATTTAATAATAACTATTTGAAGATGTTTTGTTTGTGCATGTTGCCAAGACATAGGCAACAAATAGGCTATAGACTTTTACATTGGTGTCGCTAGACCCTTTTTACTGGGGTACGTGCGGTATTGATCTGCTGTGCCACAGTAAAATCTCACGGTAAAATTTCAATAAGCTAATTGGTAGAGGATTCATTTAGGTAATAGTGAAAGAATAATGGATTTTTTTTTCTAATCCACAATGTCAAAGTAAAGCAGTTTTACCCAAAATACAGCTGAGGCCCACAACTTGCGCAGCTTAACACTGGTAAGTAAGCAAGTCTCAGTTTCAATTGTGAAGAGAAGACAGAGCTGCAGGTTTGACAGGCCGAGTGGCTGTAAGAAAGCCGTTGCTAAGAAGGCAAAGTGGACTACCGAAGACTGGAAGAAAGTCTTATGGACCTATGAATCACAATTTTAATATGTGGTTCATCATGCAGGTTGTTTGTACGCCGTTGAGTAGACAAAAGGATGCTTTCTCAGTGTGTGACACCAACTGTCAAACATGGAGGAGGAAGAGTGATGGTCCGGGGCTCTTTTGCTGGATCCAGAGTCGGCGACTTGCACAGAGTGACCGGCACCCTGAACCAAAAGGGCCATCACAGCATTTTGCAGCACCATGCATTACCCTCTGGTCTATGCCTAGTTAGTCAGGGATTCATCCCACAGCAAGATAATGACCCCAAACATACCTCAAGGCTATTGATCGATACCTCGAGGTCAGAACGATCTTAAATGAAAAGAAGACAGTAGGCTTTAAGTAATGGAATGGCCAGCACAGTCTCCAGACTTAAACCCCATCAAGCTAGCTTGGGAGGAACTGGACAAAAGGGTGAATAAATCAACGTACAAGTGCATCATATTTGTGGGAACTTCTGCAACAGTGTTGGGAAGAGGTTCTCGAACGATATTTGATTTCCATTGTAGAAAGAATGCCACAAGTGTGTTTGGTGGTTATATCTTCAAAAGGTGGCTATTTTGATGAGTCACAAATGTAGATGTAAATGTAAAATTATGCTATGATTTCTTTTTTGTCTACAAGTGTTAATTTATTCTATGCTTGAATGTCTGAGTACACTGAGACATTAAACTGCATAAATTCATACAGCTTTTTTGTCTCTCCAACTTAAATTTCTGTATTCGAGAGAAAAGGTGTGGTAACCAAATATGTGTTATATTTGCCATCTCACAAGTTCTAAATACCTTAATGGAAAACAAATTGTACTTATTTTTAAGTACTGTATATATGTACACTAGGTGTGTTAGAATATATCAATTCACTTGAGTATTGCGATATTATATTTGGCGATATTGTATATATTATGAAAGCAATGTATCGGAATTATATTTTCTTTTTTTTACAGATATAGGCAAATGGGAATTCCTTCTCTCAGATTGCACTGAAAGTAGTGCTATGAGGTTGGATGTTACAGATTCATAAAAAAATTGCATGTATCGCCTTCCTTACAGTATTGCAATATATAGCAATATTTTGAATCGTAACCCCTGTATCGTGATACGTGTTCTTGCCAGTGCACAGTCCTAATGTACACATATATATACATCATGTAAACACTGTATGTCATAGTATCAAAGAGAACTACGGTGTCCGTATTGTGTATGTGTGTTGAGTTGTCTTCCCTTCTGTTTTCCCTTGGCAATTTCCTGCATTCAGATCTGCCGCCGGCTTTCCATTGGGTCCCTCCCCCTCATCACACACCATCAGGCATCCATTGAGAGACCCAATAGGAGATGATCTGTCTACTTTTAAACCCTTCGCCCCAGCAGTCTCGTCAGAGCGAGATAAATTCAGATTCTGTGTTTGTGTTCGTTGTAACTAGTGCTTGCTTTCATAGTTAATCCTTTTGGTGTTCTATGTGTTCCTTAGTGGGTCCCAGTTGCTCTTCATACTGTTCGATGTTTTGTTAGTGGGGGTCAGTTTGTTAGATTTCCCATTTGATCCTTCGTTTCTGTATTAGCTACAGATTTTGTTTGGTAGTTAATGTTAGTAGCCTAACATTTTATATAGCTCTGCATTAATTAATGCATAGCCATAAGACAAGTTGGTCAAGAGGGCCCTGCTTAAACGCTTTCAATTTGATAAATTTGATGCATGGTTCCAAGAGCACTTACAACACACCCACCGATACTATAACGTCTAATCCTTATACCAACCATTAAAATATTAACATAGAAATACAACTGTCTCAAATGTCCCATTGGGATTGCGGCTTTGCAGCAGATAAAACAATGGAGCCTCATCAAAAAAAAATAGCTTCGGAACTGCAAGTGCTGACATTGCATAAACATAACAACATAAAGCGGCATTTTGGAATGTTTTTCAATGTTCTGCAATAGCAGTTTAAGCTTCCCAAAAGCGTGTGAAGAGGGTCATTTGCGTGACTCTCAATGCATGAGAGTTGGCAGCTCTGCTAACCCTTTGAGCCATCTCTCCATAATTGTTCCATGTGATTGCTAGTAGTTAACTAACTACCAACTACTCGGCTACAAGCAATTGTTGCACTGTGCGCCAAAATTATTTTGTTTGTGTGTGCGCGTGCAGTGGGCATGCTTTCTTTTCTCCTGGAGGTCGGCTAGTTTAGATACCCGAGGGTTTACATTTAAAGCATCATGTAGTGTATTCTCTATTTAGATAAATTAGTAGCGGTGCCACCCCATGTAGTTTTGATAGCAAGCATGTGTTAGGCAGCTTAGCTCTTTTGTTTGTTCCTTTGATTTGGTACCGTTCGTATTGCCTTGGTAACCCTTTTTGTTTTTTGACCCTGTAAATAAATATGATTCCTATTTACATTCTTGGTTCGTGTCAGTGTCTCCACATTTCACCACCACCAAGCTACTTTGGAAAGAGTTCGGTCCTTCAGTGCCCTAGATCAGCCGTAACATTTTTGATGAGTTACATTTATGATATTCATGCCACACCATTAATCATTTTCTAGATCCGCCCCTGGGAACAATGCATCATTGATAACGTCTTACAGTAAAAGGACAAAAATGTAGCTGCACAAACTCATACTCAAACACACACACTCATTAATGTTCAAACTGCCTCCGCTCCCGACTTAAAGGATATTTGTTAACTGTAAATCCAAATAAGAGCTAAAACTTTTACATAAATTACATCCAAGATGAAATTTCTTTAAACATATCAACGCATCTACTCACAACACATCAAAATATATCATTCTCACAACTCTCCCACACGTATAATCTCATCTACTCTCGCAACAATGGTCTTTCATTTTTAAAACACATACACTCAAATGAACACACTTAAATGCAGACAAATAGGCACTCGGAATCTTCCTTTCAGAGTGTGGAAAATCTCTGACATTGATGAGAGTAAGGGAAGTTAAAGAAACAGACTTATGCGCATGAGATCTGAAAAAGCCATGTATCCCTGTTCTTGTGTATGAGTGTGAGTGTACCTATATGTGTATACATCTCCAGTATGCAATATTCCTGTTCAGCTGCCAAATAGCCACTATGGCTAAGTCATCTATTAGAGAAGCTGTCTGAGAGGGCGATACAGGAGAGACGAAGAGGAAGGGGGGTGGAGGGGAACAGCGAGAAGAGAGAGAGATTACATTGAGGGATTTCAGGCTTTCAGTAAGCAGGCACCACAACTACTTTAAACTTCTGGTCTTGTTATTTGTGGGTACGTTTTCACTCCCTACTAGTCTTTGTTTTTTTGTATGTGCTTTGAAAAATTATTTTGCCCCATTCTACATTTCTGAATATAGTTTTATTATTATTATTATTTTAATCAAAATGGCCATATCTTATACCAAAAACAGTGTTCTTGAAAAAGTTAGAAGCCACCCTCAATACCGCTCTGATAAAACAAATACCCTTAAGGCTCAGTGACATGCTTAACCACCATAACTACAACCAAATGCTTCAGTTAATATCTTTCACAACACTGAATACATTTTAGCCCCCTCCTTAATCCCGAACTGCTTCAATTGATGGTCCTTATAACAGAATATAAATGTTGTCAGCACACAGTTTCTAGAAGCACATCATGCCAAAATCCAAAGTTAGTCCTTACCATATCAAATATGTTTTCATGCCTACTAGTCTGAAAATGGCAGCTTTAAAGACACAGGGCCTCACTAAACAACAGTCATTGTCCAAATTGAGAAGGTCAACATTGCTTCGTTTAAGAAAGGGCTGTCCAGGAAAATTATTCAGATCAAGGCTTAAAATTGTCTACAATTTTACAAGAAATCAAAAGTAACTTAATTAATGCCAGAATAGCAAGGCGGAAGCTGCACAAAAATAAATATTTTTTTATTTTAAATTAGCAAATAAGCACCTACATGGTCCCTAAAGAGTTACATTTGAGAATGTTTTCAAATGTAGAGCCATAACAATAATTCTAAACACACCTACATCCACATGATTCAGTTACAAGTAATGGACAAGTTAGGTCCTACCTGACAGACAGAACTGAGTTTGTCTCTCTAGGGGATCTAACTCCCAAACACACCTTGTCACCTGAGGAGTCCCCCGAGGCACTGTCCTGGGTCCCATCCTGTTAATTTTTTCATTTGCTCCCTCTTGGGTCAACACTCAGCGTGGAATATCTTTCCATTGCTATGCTGATGACACACAGCTATACTTGAAAACAGCACCCAGTCCATCTGCTGCCTGCACTGGCTGAAACACCTGCCTAGAGGAAATAAGGGAATGGATGAATCAGAATTTCTTCAAATTGAACAGCAGCAAGACAGAGGTTTTACTGATTGGTAGACCACACCAAATACAGCACTTCTCCGTTACCCACCTCACCATTGCTGGCCAGAACATTTCTCTATCCTCCTCCAAATCTCAAACTTAGGCGTCAAGTTTGTGTCGAACCTGAACTGGATGACCATATCAAGTAGCTCTGCAAAGTTTAATTATTCCACCTCAAACATATCTCTAAACTCCGCCATACCCCTCACTCTTCCAGTTGCTGAGAAACTCGTCCATGCCTTTCTTTCCTCAAGGCTGGACAACTGCTACTGTATTCTGAAAGGTTGCCTGCAAATGCAGTGCCACTAGCTGCTTAAATATATAAGTGAAGATTTGGGCTATTTGCATAGAAAAAATTGAATTATATCATGTGGCCCAGAATTTGAACTGGCAATCTTCCGACTACTAGTCCGCTTTTCTGTTTACTATGCTATCTGTTGAATTGGCTGTTTGCCAAATGACCCACTTAACATATATGGCAGCCCACCAAACTATAGCAGGCAAAAACTGGCCCTGGTCCCTAGCAGGATGGCTACTTCTAGTTTATTGCCAGTCAACATACAAACTATTTTGAATTGTAGGCTACTAGTAATACATCTTTGTTCTTTCATAATGTGAATATAAGATTTATTATTGTAAACAATATCGCTCTGACTACCACAAGCTCACAAATTGCATTCCTGTCCAGGTTGTCCTCCTTGTTTGCTTTCTTATTGCTGCGGGTTTCCAACATCAGACTGTGGCATGATTTAGGTGAGCGACTC
>JAVQIZ010112199.1:0-11160 GCA_036023535.2 Galaxias brevipinnis
AAGGGAGAGGGAGAGGGAGAGTGACAGTGTAAGGGAGAGGGAGAGCATAAGGGAGAGGGAGGGGGAGAGGGAAGGGGAGAACGTAAGGGAGAGGGAGAAGGGGAGCGAAAGGGAGAGGGAGAGCAAGAGGGAGAGGGAGAGCGTAAGGGAGAGGGAGAGGGAAGGGGCGAGGGACGAGGAGAGCATTAGGGAGAGGGAGAGGGACTGAGAGCCAGGTGGTGGTGAGACTGACAGACAGACTGTGTAAGTCCGGGGGGACATTTCTGACATAGTTTCACATACACAAACGTAAGACAAATCAACACTATGTGTATGATCTAGAACTGAACGACTTGGAAACGAGCCACTCAATTCTACAACCGCAGTCTGAAATCAAAACAAACAAATACCTAATTCAGTGCCAAACACCTCCACATCTCAAGACAATGCTGAGATAAGAAGCGACTTACTTCTGAGAGAGTGACCAGGATCTGAGGTCCCTCTAAACTATTCCCTGGGAGTAGTCATCTGCAGCCAGTCCTTCCTCATGAATATTCAGCCCCCATCAGAAACACTTAAGTGGGGAAACGCAGCATATTGCATGCCTTTTCCGTTAGGCTATTTAGAAAGGAAATCGGCCGAGCTGGGAAAGAGATGAGAAAACAAATTCGACAGATGGGACAAAATGAGAAAAAGGGGAGGCAGGAAAAGTGTGTGAAAGACAGAGAAATTAGAACATTTGTCCTGGTGGGGGAGGGGGGGGTTCTTTAGTTCACCTGGGGGTGACAGGAAGCTTTTCTCCCTTGTTGGATGAATTGGCAACCCTCCTACCGGCTCGTGACAAATGTGACATGCCTTTGTATCAACAACAGCTGGAATGCCACAGCACAGAGGAATGCTGGCTGGGAATTACAGAATGAGGCACCCTCCAATCAGTCCAGCAACAACAGGGTTTCAAACTGCTTCAATCTCTCTACTAACTGTTATTGACAACTCCTGACGTTAACAGAGAGCCCGGCACTGTGAAAGGCTGGCACGCGCACAGCCATTCATCCACACCCAGTGCCCTTTATCATTGTTATTCTCTCCCCCACCCACACACACAAGTTGTGCACAAAAGTGACCCACACACATAATATGCGAGGAAAAAGCATAGCCATGCTACATCTCACACAAACAGAACTAGATCCAGCCAGTCATAAAAAACTACAGTGCAGCCACTGAGCCACTTGGCATTACACAGACGGACACAACCGTAACAACACAGAAAAGGGATTACTTTCTCTTTATGCAGTAATGCCAGTGAAGCTCTTAAAAAAAAGAGGATCGGCCATGGGGGAAATCTTTCATTTCATAGCCGTGTCCTTAGAGACTGTGGAACAGCAGATTCCATCCTATTTCCTCGACTCGTCTCGAGAACTCGGACGACAGAGAAAGTGGTCTGTTCTGGGTGAGGATAAGGCAAAGTCAGACGGTGGCTAAAACTTTGTCCCGTCGCGTCCCCGAGCTTTTTAAGGGCCGCCAAGCGGCTCGGACAAAAACACCACACTATAATTGGACCAGAGCCTAAGAATCAATAGAGTTGCTAACATAAGGGGCCTCAGCCACAGCCGCTTCATATTCTACCCTCCATACCTGGTTTTCTGACAACGAAAAGAAAAAAAAACTCAATTTCAGAATGGTATGAACTATCGATTTCACTATTGCAATCCTCTCTATCCCTCCCCGCCTCCCCTCAACACCAGTCTATGTAGCAGCGGCACCATGACTCGTCTACTAGCTGGCTACTCACACCCTCATTTTATCTCAATCACGGCCAAAGTCTTCGGGTTCCCACCCTTTTTTTTGTTCCATCTCAATCTTGCTAAAGAAAAGCATTGAATCCTTCAGGATTCTCGTTGTCGGTCAATTAATTGACACAACACCTGGGCTTGCACACCGTCTCCTCCGGTTGTCTTGCTGGTGGATTGTTAACTCCCCACACGAGCAGCAGCCTCTGAAGCTCAAGAAGAGCCGTGTGTTTGTCTATCAAAGCATCAGGAAAGGCTGCTCGGTTTTTTTCAGAGTTAAATGCCAGAAAATATCAGCGAGATTGGATCTGACTTTTGGGGCCATGGCCCCTTTTGGTCATTCATATTCAGACAGCTTCCCGGGGTCAGGAGCAGTGAGGCTCCACAGCCTGGGAGAGAGCAAGGCCTCGCTCACTCCATAGCCTGGCACAGTAGGAACCCCCCCCCCCACTGGCCCCAGCATGAATTAAATACATAAATACCATACAATAAACGGCAGATGGCAGAGAGAGCAGGTCAGATTTGCTCCAAGATGGGGGATGTGACGGAAGAGGAGTGGAGAGAAGCTAGTTGTTAGACTGAGGAATGGCCAGGCGTCTCTTTAAGATTACTTTTCCTCTTAAAACAACCACTTTGTCTGTGTCACTTCTGCTCCCATCTTGTTATTGGAAAATAGCTCCATGCAGAAGCCGTGGAAAACATTTCGATACCGACACTGTCGGCATCAGTCACACACTGACACTCACACACACACAAAATACATTTCATCCTCCACATCCGAAACAGCCAATAGCACTGGCAGGCATTTGCGACCCCAATCCATATTTCAATTTCCATCCTCTCATGCAAACTAATTTAATACTTGTTGATTTCTCTCAGAAGCGATCAGCAATATGAGAAATGAGCTTCTTCTCAAGCTGCACCTTAATGTCACACAGGCAAATGCATTGCTCACATAGCTACAATATACAGGAAGAGACCCAGAAGATAGCCCTGTCCAACTTGTGCAATTCTAGAAAGGGGGGGGGGGGGGCAACACATTACCACAGGTTTCAGTAGCTTGTTGCACACTTCTCTGGTTTTCTTCTCACTGCTCAGTGGCCATGTGGAGGGTGGGGCAAATAGGTATTAGCAACAAATTTAAGGGCTTAAACGGCGACAGCTTTACGATGCCTGAGTGGGCGCTACGACTCCATTCCTGTCAGATTCCATTAGCTTACCCTCTGCCACACACTTCGATCGGCTGTTATTTCCAGGAGTTACAGCAGCACCTTTGCGCAAATAAACCAAATGGCTCAGTCCCATGGGGTGTGAAGTGAAGGAGTTGGTGCCTGTAGACAGCATTTCACAGTAGTCGGTTACAAGTTAAAATTAAGATGGCTGTTCCTTCTTTTCAGCAACAAACCAGTCCAGTTGAACATAGCAGTCAGTCTCCCACCCCAGCAGTTGCTACATGGAATGGAAGCCTAATTCCTAGATGTCTAGAATGATGGTCAAACCCCCTCACTCGAAAGGGCCCTTAGCTTAAAACTTCCAGCATCTAGTTCCTATACTGACTAATGCATTACTTAAATACATTTGACTGTCACTGTGTTGTAGCCAACCTAGACCTACATAGAGTGGCAGTAGTGGAAAATGATTTCGATCCTGTAAAAATATGCTCTTGATAAAGTGATAGACATGTCACATGAATCGCTTTGCATTCTTCAATGTTGAAAAGCACAAATTATCCCATAGCCATGTATAGACAGGTGATAACAAATCATATCAGAATTACACCCATCTTTTTTACACATGTTGTAAGAAATATGACCATATGTGATGAAATCTCAAATAGTCTTGTTTGGTCTTCGTGGCATTATCAATTTGCGAATTTTGTGTCAGAGATAAAGTTCATGTTATTATCATGGTTTCACAAACCATTTCAGTTGTGCAAACTTTGCAAGGACGGTCAACTTTAGCTTTGAACGATTAACGTATTTTCCTCTTTAGTAAAAGCCCAGCAGTAGCAGCAGCCGATATTGGGAGGCAGATATTCTCCCAAAAGCTTAAGATTGCAGAATCCAAGGGCAGGGGCTTAAGTCTATCTGATTTGCAGCATACAAAGTCACATCATACAGGCCGCCATTTAAACATTTGCCTATCTAGGTTTACAAATCATAGCAGCAGGCAGCAATGGCCATGGGTCTCAAAAGAAAAACAATGAAGCACTATTTAAAAGTGGTTTCATATCAGCATACAAAGGATATTTTATAAATTTTGGTTTATTTAAAGCAGCTGTAGGTAGGTTCTTATAAGTGGTTTTGGCAGCCTCTAGAGTTTGCTTGCTGTAATTATTTTCGTGGTCACTGCATATCTCTAGCATGATCAATGACTAAACTCTAAGTATGGGCTCTTTTCTTGATTTAGTGACGCACTTCCTTGCCGTAAAGTAAATTGTCACAGTTTCGCAGCAGATCAACCCCCACGGCAGACAGCTTTTATATTGAATATTGAGACTTCAAGAGGACTTATCTGAACTGCGATTTTTTCATTCTCCCATATACATTACAATTTGCAAACTGTAGAAAGGTATTGACACGTTAATAAAAAAGGTTATCTATAGTGGCTTTAAATGAAGGCTTTCATTCTGCTATGCATCATAACCCGGTATCCTGCTACTTTTAGTGGGTTGGGTAGACTGGAGACGGTTGCAACAATTCTCATTCCTCCAATCAGAAACATGCTAGAGTGATGACACACATACTGCACATGCTCAGTTAGACCCCCCTCCCTCCCTCCCAGCAAGACAGAACACACATTAATCATCTGCTGCTGCATTTATTTATTTTTTAAACTTGTTTTGGAGGTGTTAAAGTATTTTGTTCATGAACTGTTCGTTTTGTCATAGTTTCCTGACCTTTCATATGAATTAATTGAAACTTAATTTTAATCATTGTTTTGTTCTAAGTGACAAAGTTGGCATGTTTCAAGAACGGTGTATCTAGGCTGGTGTTCTATCATGGCTGACAAGGTTGGAGACGGTTGCAACAAGCTAAGCAGCAATATCAAGATCACACAACAGTATTTTTTAACATAAACAAATCATTGTGGAGTACACAAAATTATAGTTTACCCAAATACATTTCTATTGCTTTTTTCAACATACACAATTCATTGAATTGCATCTGTAACATCTGCACATTGACTCAATGTAGGCTTCTATTCTATAAACTAACAAAACTCAATAAATGTTATTTGATACATATTAATAAATAAATCAATAATACTATTCTATTATTGTAAAACAATACATATTTTCAGAATACTATGCTCAATGAGACAAAAAGCAAAAGTGAATTTGTGAAATGTATTTTTAACATGTATTTAACATGTAATGTATTTTTAACATGCAACCTTCCCCTGATCATGTTGCAACTGTCCCAAGAGTGGGGGGTCAGTTGCAACGTCTGACTTCCTCTATTCAAATAAATATTGTGAACTATATGTCATATGTAATCATCTTTAAATGGTATGGATGCTTAGCAGACAGATGTAAGTTTAATTTATACAAGTTTGGTTTGTCTATGTCAATTAGTCTCTAAGTAACTGATAGAAACGCCAAAAGTGTTGCACCCATCCCCAGTCTCCCCTAGTTGCTGGCATCATAAGCGATTGCCCATTGTGCAGTTTTGCAGTGAGCACGGAAATGCAAAAAACTTTAACAAACACGGTGACCACTTTAATTTGATTAAAGATCCGGCTTCTTTTTCTGCAAGTTGCCGAGAATTTGGCTGCAAGTAGTGACAACAACAAAAACTCACATAACCCGGTACAGCCTGCTGATGAAACATATTAGAGGCAAGCTGAACAAACGCTACTCATCATCTAAAGAGCTAATCAAAATCTGACACCACACAAGCATCAAGACGTACAGTACAGTAGCACTTAAGTATTTAATTATGACTCAGACATACATTTCCCGTAATAAAATGTATCAATTTATTAGAAGTTAATAATTGAAATGTTTAAATATAATTAAACTCACCTTATTTATCAAGTTTCCTGAAAGGGTGGGATTTTGACAGTAGATGTCACTACATCCGGGATATGACTTTGATTGTTTGGGGTAGCGAATAAACTGAGTTGGTTGTTGGCCGCTTTAATGAACATTATGTAATTGTTTGAAACTGCTTTTAGCATTGAGATCATACTAATAATGTTGCAACCCATTAAACAATGAGTTCAGATCCAGAGCTTAGTAAAAAAAAAGAGAATGCGTATTAATGCAATCCTAGGTGGCAACTTTCTATCCTTTCTTCCATTGCCAATTTTCGCTACCTAACTAGACATCAATTTGGAAGCAGATCACACAAGGCAGCAAATAGTACTCCATAAACTTTCGAAACGTTGGATGAATTAATAAATAAAGATTTAACGTAATATGCTGTTCCATTTGTTGCACTGGGTATTACTCTTGCACTTGTTCTGTTCCTCAACAGGTCACTCTCAAGAAAGAGTTTTTCTTCAAATAAGTATAAAGATAATATTAACTGAGTAAAAATTGCATATTTGGGATAAATTGCTGCTCTTACTGTGGGTTGTCTGACAACATGTTTCATTCAATTGGGAAAACTGTCATATCATTGCACTAGGAAAAATGTGTTAAAGGTCAATCTGAAGATTTTGTGATTAAAGTTTAGTTTGATTGTAGCTGCTCATGTATGTGTACAGAATTATAATGCATACGTGTATGTTCATGAATATGGAGAATGAAAATCCATTACATGAATGTATGTTACTCCATGTGACAATCTCAGATTACTCTACTCATTTGGCACCCTGTACTGAGACACTGCTGTAGAGGAGTTTAATGATATTATAAATAAATAAGCATGTGGTCGGGAGGTAGACTAGGCCCTTCGGGGACAAGCTGAGAAAATAGAGGGAGTTTAATTAAAGCTGTGAAACTGCACTGCCACACTCAAGCAGTAGGTTTATAAACACAAACTACAGCATGAGGCAGGAACCCTAATGTGTGCATGTGCACGCAATGATCTAATTTGTGTACAAACCTCTGAACCCTAGACCTATAAATGTGAACACCACTATAAACTTCTTTTTTTTTTACTTAGAATGATGAACCGTTTCAGACGAGAATTTGTCCGCTAGGACTGTAGTAGCTGCACCTGCTATGGGAATGGATTGGTGGTTGTTGGTTTTCCTGGGTGTTTTCTTGACTCTCGTCATTTAGCTAAACATTGTTTTCAATGTGTATGTTAGATTATTTTCTTCAGAATGATTCAACAGTCAGTGTCCTTGTAATTACCTAAGGGGTATCAGGCAAGGCACAGCCAGCCAGAAAGGCTAATGAAGGAGTATTGAATTTGCACTTCAATTAGAGTGCTTATAGAGTGTGGATTACATGCAAGACTCTAGGGCCACCTTCCTCACTCAATTTCCACAGTACAACATGGGAAGAGGGACAGCAGACTGGAGGAGGAAGAGGCCACTACGGGTTAGGCAGAGGAGCAGGACATAGGGTAGAGATTATATTGGAAAACCATGAACTACAATTTAAGAAAACAAAGTCCAAGAAGTAGAAAAAAAGGTACAATGCTTGCAAGTGAATTTCTGCTCCCAATGGCACACTCATCGGTATGTAGTAATTCAAACATGAATTGATCTCTACCTTTTCTGCTGTACCTTTAAAGTAAATGTGGGACATTTGTATCTAGTGAGGGTAAATTTACTAAATTATTAGGAGATATTTGAAACATACTAGGTTTATGTTGTGCAGGACATTTACTTTTCCTTTAGAGGTGAAAATGGTATGGAGAGAGAGAAGTAGGTTCCAAATGGATTGAGAAAACCAATTAACAGTTTTTTGCCATAAGTATGAAATTTGGTTTCTTAAGTTGTTAAACTGGCAAGTTCCCCACTTAATGCATCATTGTTTACTTTTGAATAAGTCCGCTTAGCGTTGAACAGGGGATACAGAGGAATATGTTCAATAAGAGTTGAGTCCCTGAGTAAATTCTCAAATGGATTATTGAGCCAATGAGCGAATATCTCCGGCCTTTTAGGGTGGATTTGTCTGCTTGGCAGTGATAAACGACCGCCTCTCTTCCTCCGGCTTAGCCCCTCATTTCTGAAATAGAGATGGTTGAAGGACATGCTTTTGATGTAAACAGGGGGATGGCAGAAGAGAAAAGGAAGCTAATTTGATTTATTGGCTGCACTTTCAAACACAATGCAAGATAACATAAATAATGAATTGTCACAGGTTCTTAGGAAGAGTTATTACTGCTTAATTAGCGATTATGTTGTTTGCACGAGACTCAATGAAATTAAAAGATGGCAAAGTTCAAACAATGAGACTACATCTTTAAATCATAAAAGGTTTCATGAAATATAACTGCAGCGAATGTATTTCGTGTGAAGGTATTCAAAATGTTTATCAACTTTCATACCAATGTATAATCCTGCAGGACAATCAGATGAAGCCGTGGTGTCAGACAAATCCTGACTATTAGGTGACGGTGGCAGGAATTTGTGCACCATACCACTGACTTTCATCTTTCAGGCTGGTTCTTCATCCATCTGTTAGGATATTCACATCTCTTCATCTCTATATATCTCGCTCTCTCTTTCTCTATCTTCCTATTTTTCGTTGTCTCTCTCATTGCCACCACCAACATACAGGCAGTGTAGCCTTGTGTGCATGCTTCCCAAAAGCCCTGAAGGAATCTCTCACACTGCACTCACATAATCACTTCAGACCCGGCTGCTTAGGCCGACATCTCCACAGAGACTCACCAGCCGTTTGCTGCAGGCCAAACCAGACCGCTGAGTAAAAAAAAAAAAAAAAGAAATCAACGCAAAAGAGAAACAAAGAACTACAAGTCAGACAGAGGAGCACCGGCAGTCTGGGAACATCAAGGACTTGTCTTTTGACTGCAGGATATCATGTGCCTACTCTCCAACTTGATTAAAATGATTTGAATAATAAGGCTCTGTTACCTGTATTATAGAAAGTTAAATACTTTCAAAGCCTCGCAATTGCGTTAGGGAATGACACTCACTGTGGATTGTGCATGTGTTGGTTTGAGCGTGAGATAAATGTTCCTGCCATGATGTGCGAGCTAGATTTTAATACTGTACCAGCGGAAAAGCTCACAACTCACCATCCAGAGACCGAATGGAGTCCAGAAGTTCAGCCCAATGCGAAGGATGGGGATTACACTGTTTAATGACTCCTTACATTGAGCAATGGGCCGTATTTTTAAATCCCCGATAAAGGAACTCTGCTTCCTTCAATCGCATGCATCTATCGTAAGCGAGCTCCACTTTCCCCAAAGAAGACAATTTAAAGAGAAAGAACCACTGCCTGGGCCTGGTCCCTGACTGACACTCTTTAATGTCTGGGCTGAATAAGCTTGAATTGCATACTCAATAAATAATGTGGTGGAAATGAGGCAACTGTAAAACTATTTTCTATTGAAAATACGTTTTAAACATTGCAAAAAAGGGCTCTTGAGGGCTGAAAGCATAACAAGATGGTGTTAACTAAGACATTAGCATACATTTGTGGGCACCATAGTCTCTGTTTGTGCTAGATGGAAAGGGGATAGCTTTATAAGTCAAACAGTATTTCACTGCCGTTTCGTTTTTCTCCACATTGCCTGTCAAAAGAGCCAATTATTAATATCTTAATTAGCTACGGGAACATGAAAAGCGAAAGAGAAATATTTGAAGTGAAAGCTGTATGGACGCATTTAGGCTGTAGTCAGAACTACGCATTTCGAATCATAATTGCTTCATAATGCATGGAATACAAATTATTTTTGCTGAGATTCTTTTAGCCTTTTGGACACCATCTGTCTTCCCTTATGATGATGACCCTCGGGAAATGGTAGTAAACCTAAACTAAAGCAATCTAAAACTAAACTAAGCTATTTCTTATATTTTCTCTAAAATGCTGGCTATAAAACATTGCTTTAATATAATTACGATGTTGAAAATAATAATAACTGTGTCATAAAAATATAAAGATTACTATTAGATGTCAAATTTCAATTTTCAGTTGGATATTATAATAACATTGTACAGTGTATATTAACATTAAATTTGGTCTGTGAAGTAGTAAAGCGCATCAAAAACTATCAACAAATGTTCTGTTTTCTATTTCCAAATAGATCTGCCTCTGGTTATCAGTACACCGTGTTCCTAAAACACCTAATAAGCAACTAGGACTGAATAATAAGGATGTAATTGAATCTTTAATTAAACCTCATTACGGTGCTAGCAATACATTGTTGATAATGTAAAACCACCATTTCCCATTTCTGTGGTCTGCTGAGCTTTAACAGATCCATTCTCATTTCAGTGTATTAGAGAGGGACAGAAACTAGAACACATTGCTCCACTCTAGGTCTTCATTCCTCATTGCGTCTCATAACACTGTCATTTCCCATTATATTTTCTATTCAGCCAACAGTCCTTCTCAATCCTTCATCAACTTTATTTTAAAATTGGTAGAAGTTGTGGGGCATACAAAAGCCTTTGTGGTTGTGTGTGTGTGTGTGTGTGTGTGTGTGTGTGTGTGTGTGTGTGTGTGTCAATGTGATCAGGTTAGAAATGCATGACCTGGATTTAGCTAACTTCAGGCGCTGGCTCTCCTGACACAAATGGGCTTTGAATCCTTTGATTCCCTGTGTGAAGGAGTTATCCATATGGGTGGCATTACTGGAGAACATTTATAGACCTAGCTTGGGACAGGTTATTTTGACCCCAATCAGGTCAAACAACTCAAGTCAGCATACAACAAAAACCAAGCAGGATTCACTTGTATTTACGTACTAGTTCTCTCTGTGCTATCAATGGCATACAACATTGAGTCAGTGTCAAACTGGTCCATTCTAGGTTTAAATGTAAATTAAAATTAAAGTCTTATCTGACATATTCTTCAACATAACTCAACTTAAGGTAGGAACTATTATTTTCATCCTGAAACAATGTGCAGCTTGAAAAACCAGACACCTCGAGCCACATTCAAAATATTAACTTCAACCAATTGCAGTGAGGCACGACACGAGAAAGAAAGTAATTAGGTTAGCGTTTTAAATGTGGCACATGAGAAACTCCATTATTGAAAAAGTAATTGAGGTTTGCATTTGTTTGTAAGCTTTATCTGTTTGCTTAATTACAGAACTATGAGCAATATTGGCTCTCATTTACATATGTAAATTACAGACCAACAGAGCAGTTCTTGGCACATGGAATTGCTGTGCACAAGGAAGGGGCATGATGATGTATGACAGATGGAAACTTGAACAGAGGTCCGTACAGATAAATGTGGTTTCAAGAGACGGTAAGTAAAGTAAAAACATATATATATATATATATATAT
>JAVQIZ010112344.1:0-17453 GCA_036023535.2 Galaxias brevipinnis
ATATGTGTGAGTGTAGGTGTATGTGTGATACAGTGCATATGTGTGAGTGTAGATGTATGTGTGATACAGTGCATATGTGTGAGTGTAGGTGTATGTGTGGGTGTGATACAGTGCATATGTGTGAGTGTATGTGTATGTGTAGGTGTGATTCATTGTATATGTGTGAGTGTAGGTGTGGGTGTGATACAGCGTATGTGTGAGTGTAGGTGTGGGTGTGATACAGTGTTTATGTGTGAGTGTCTGTGTGTGTAGCAGAGTGACCCTGATCTAAATGGTCAGGTATCCATCTGCTTGGTCATCAACAATAAGATGAGAAAGAGAATCAGTGACAGGGACATCTGCCTGGACCATCAGTCTCATACTGGGATGATCTACCAACACATCCCTCTTATGAAACTCACTATAACAATTTTCGATGACACATGGCATATTGTTGACACATCATCATCATTAATGTAAGGTTTACGGTAAGCAAGTAAAGCTTTTCAAATTCAGCTGTAACTCTACAGTGCTGCGTGTCTTTATCCACTAACCCTCTGTCACCATCTCAGTTGTTGGTGCTGGCAGCCTCCCACACATACAGTTTAAATACTGAATGCAGGTACAGAGGACAGGGTAGATGATGATGATGGGGGAAATCCCATGAGCTCAGCGTCTAGCCTGGCAACCACGCCCACCATCCTAATCCGCCCCTTAACAAGGCCATTAAGGCTAGGGAGTTGCCTGGAGGATCACGGATCCTCACCTGTCGGAGTCAGTAATTAGTAGTCTGCTGAAAGGGGAGAAAAGGTAAAAGTGATGTCTCGCTATACCACCAGACCAAACAAACATCATTAACTGAAAGAGGAAAAAAAGGAAAATCCTGTACGACAAAGGTGTTCTGTATACAAAAGCAGGATATTATACTAACATATTTCCTCACAAGCTATCCAGCTCAACAGACGTTTACTATCAAAACCGGACCGGATCAAAACCAGAACAATTTCTATTGCGGCACTGTTCACAGAGATAATTTGATGAGCAACACCTTTCATCCAGCCCACTTTGGCTTGCTACGTTCCGGCCCACTGCAACACCCAGAAGTGAGTGATTGCCGCTGAAAGGCACTGGACAGTGATTGTCCCAAAAGGGATGAAAACAGGAGCCCAGGTCTCTGAGGCGGCTCTCAGGGTCGCTCCAGTTCATTCCCCAGTCTCCGATGTCGACTCTCACGCTGCAAAACCAATTGGTTATTATTACAGTCCAGACTGGCTCGCTGTGAACCGGTCTACAAAAGAATTGAATTCTGAAATCACAGAATGGCAGGCCCAGTTGGACAAGGAGATCCAGTTCTCAGACATTTGCATAACAAATGTTGTGTAGGGACATTGTGTCCATTAGTTGGGTACAAATTGCCAACCTTTTTGCAGAATAGGTGTTATGAAATAGTTGATCTTGTAACAGATTGATCTTTTAACATAAAATGTTAATGGCATTAGGAATTAATCAGTCGTTTAGTGCTCTTTTATTGCTCAGTGTTATCGGCACAAGGAGAGCTGTTAAAGAGTAATCATTTCTTTTCACAGCCCTCCGACTTTATATGGAAGCCTGACTGTCTGGAAGCAGTCTCAGTATTGAGGGAGAAGGGTTACAGGGTGCTGCTGACTACTGTAGAGAGCATATTGTACAAAATAGAACAAAATAAAAAGCATCTTGTCATTTAAATAGTACACTTCAAGGATTTATTGTACAATTGCTTGCCAAGTAGAAGAACATTCTGAAGCAGTTAGCTTGCTGTGAACCTGTTCAAGCGGTCTTAACCAATTCAGTTGGTGAAGCTCAATTGTCACCTAATCACATTGTTGCCAACAACATTGCACAAACATCAGAAGGCACACCAAGTTAACATACCAGCACATATTCGTTCTCTTTATATTTGTCAGTGACTCTTCATCCTATGGCATCTATGAGCAGGGATCTGACCCGTGTAGTCTCCACTGGGATTCCACGGATAATACTTATTCAACAAAGCCTTAATATGTTTGAAAAAATAAAACGGTTTCTTATCAAGCTATTCTACAGCACTCTAAGGTGCAATACCGCTCCCCAGTGGCATTTAGAGTTTCCCAGAGGCTGTCATCAAAAACATCTCTCACTGCTCTGTGGTTAGTCTGTAGGACAGGTGTTAGGCGTGACACTGGCACACCACATCCAGCATTAGTTTGGACTGCCCTCTAGTGGGCATATAGTGCAACACAACATAGTGTGCGGTGTGATTCAGTGATTTCTTTACCACTTTACCTTTGTTCCTTTGCTATATGCCTTAATGGTATCCAAAAAAAACTGATAAAAATTATCCAAGAAAGTTGCATCACAGATAGCTTTCAAGAGAAATAGACACCTTTCAAGCAAATCCTGTGATTGGCACTGTGATCTCTCTAAATTTAATACTGACCTATATATATTAAGTCAGACATAATAGAACAGTCTTTGTACTTTGCTGTTGTTTCTTACCATTTTGCATTTGATATACTGCAATGAGAGTTTTGGCTGCGTTTGCTTTTTAAGGGTTTGAAGTTGAGTAAAGTACTGTGGCTGTAAGACAGGTTACAATGACTCGCAGGAATATTGGATGCAGACTCAGGATTGTGGGAGGATTGCACGTCATGAGGTGTGAAGGCAGTGAAAGTGACAAATGCTGTCACCAAGCATGTGTCAATCAAGTCTGCTGGCAGGAGGCCAAGCGGAGAAGGTGGAGTTCTCGTTACATGGCGTGCATACCGACACGCTACAGAGGAACACAAAGCATTCCTTCATTGTTGATAACTTTAAACGGGTCCCCCCATCAAGCAGGCCGCAATGTACAAGGACGACGTAAGCAGTAATCTCCAATGAAAAATAATTCCGTGAGAGATATCGTTAATGATGCAACAAAAGAATGGGGTGTACAATATTTCCTCTTTAAAAGATTCAAGTACTGGGTGTGACTGAGACAATGGTAGGGATGCCAAACCAAGAAAAACAACTTTATGGCATGTGGGAAGATTTTGTCTTTGGGCAAGGCACATGTTGACACTCCATTTTGACAGCACACATTGGGATTTGGCACTACCTTGTTCATTTCTGGGATAAAACCGGTTTCAAAGCAAGACACACCTATGATTCTTTAACAAAAGTGGGACACGCTCCACAAAATAATAAATCAATGCGGAAGATGAGAGATAATATTTTTTTTGCAACACACCTCCGATATAGGTCTGTATTTTGAGTACAATGCTCAAGCATCATATCTAGGGCATTGGAGTTAATCCATACCAGGAAGTGTAAGATTAGACAGAATAAGTCAGACTGAGTTTTCAGTACAAAAATAATGACAACAAGAGCTACAGGGGGCTAACTTACAAAAAGACTGTTTACTTGTCACATCTGATAAAGGTGCTAAGGCTGCAACTGCTGGACTACCACTTCTCACTTCGCCCTTTGTGTTACGATGCAACATATCAAATTCCACTCTCCTCCTTACAACTAATGCAACAAAAACCACATATTCCAGAAGTCAAGCATTTATCTCTTGACTATTCTCAGCAAATCATCTGGAGTGGAAAAAAGAAACAGTTCACCATAAAGCTAATTGCACATCAAGGAAGATATTATTATATACTTTAAGAAATTCTGCTAAACTATGTAGGCTATGTAGCCTCACCCTTTTTCAATGTTATTGTGCATCACTAGTTGAAACCATGCAAAACACATGTTTCAGGTGCCTTTTGGCTCGTGACCACTGACTGGCTGGCTACTTAGATGTACAGTACATAATGTATGTTCTGAACGTTAGCTTTCATTTAGTAGACACCTGTCAATCACTAGACAAAGCCTCTCGGTTTGGACACTATTGAGCAAGTTTTCCACATCTAATATTGGCTAATGCTTTCTAACCAGTTGCTATGGTTTTAACAGTGACAAACAGTGAACACAAGGATACTTGAGGGAAGTAAACACAAAGACCATGATGAAAGAATGAAGGAAATAGGAGGGAAAACAATCACATCTTTATGTGCCGATATTATGTCTGATTCAAAGAATAGCACATATACACATGGGAAAGAGAGACATTTGAAATAAACACCCAGATCTGTTTTCACCACAGTAGCGTACAAAATCAAAAAATTGCAGTTATACAATATTTTGTTGGAGTCAGAATCTTGTGGGGAAAATGAGACCTATAAAGAGATGAAAAACAAGTACATAGCTATAGAAATTAGACACTTGTAATAGGTTTTGCTGGATTAGCATAGCATAAATCTCATACAAAACTGTTTTCTAAACATTAAGACTTCAAGTAGCAGTTTTTTTTGTGGTGTTAAAAAGGCATAGACAATAATAGCCAATAATGTCAAAGATATGCAACTTCCTTGTGTCACTGTTATTTATAGATCATTATGCAGCAGAGCCAACCTGGGTTACGACAGTTCTGTGTAGTAAGATCATAAAAGTAATAAATATGTGCAGGTATACAGCTTCCCTAGACCAATGTTCTGTCAATCATACTACATCATGTGCATGGAAGGCTTCCTGTTGGTCTGAGACTGAGTTCCCTGTCCTTTGCGGCCTGTACCTAAACCAACACACTGGATCATCTTTTCACAGTGTTGTGAAGACACAGCATGGATTTTTATTGGCAATAGGATTGGAGTAACCAGGCCAGCACAGGCTGGTTCAGCGTTATAAAAATTCCCCAAAAGAAAAGTGAAGGGAAATGCATGCTTAGAAGTCCCTGATTACATACATACTTCCTTCCTCGTTCCGAGCACAGTTCCACAAACTACAGTTGAATATGGTTCCACACTGGCCATTAAAACAAATAGACGATAACTGTTAATTCCCACTATTTACAACAAAAATCGAAATTGTGAATATGTGCATAAAAAGTGAAAAGTATGGCGAGATGCCATTTTTTCAGTCCTTAATTAACCCCAGTCTCCTCAGTGCCTTGCGACGTTCCTCCTCACTCTTCCCACTAGGGCAGATCAGTACACTGATGCCATGGGAGCGGGGCATTTTCTGGGATGAATCCCCCCCAGCAGGAGCATGCTGGGCTTGGGGAGCTGTCAGGGTCCGGCCACTCTCTGGTTCTCTGCTGCTGGTATTGGTGGTGGTGGTCGAATGGCTTGGCTGGTTCATCACTCCCTGGAAGTCCTTCCCGCTTCCCAGAGAAGCTGGCCGAGGTCTGGAGCTGCGCTGCTGATCGGGCCTACTCTCTGGAGGGCTGGCCTTGCTGGATCCTTGGCTGCCAACGTAGCTTCCCAAACCCACATCAGAGCGCTCCAGAGTGGCGGATTTAACTCCCAACGGTGGGCTGGGAGAAGGGGTCTCAACCAGTGCCTTTACACTGATGCTGGGCTCTGGAAGCTCATCGAATGAGGGCGGTTCAGTGTGTGTGGGAAGAGCAGGAGCCGAGTCGCTGAAGAGTGGAGGGGGAGCCACAAAGTCACCTTCCTGGATAACTTCCGGTAGGGAGGAGGTGGCAGCTGGAGCTGGATTAACAGCTGGACTTTTGACTGGGGCTGCTGCTGGTGCTGGCATCGTTTGGTGGGCGGCCGCTCTGCTACTGTGATAAGAAGACGGAGGAGCTGTCCCCCTCCTCTTAAAGTTGGGTGAAGGCACAGGGCCTGGGTTGACATGTGACTCACCCTGGTCGGCCTTTAACAGGCCCAGTTTTATCAGGGCCTCCTTGCGTACCTTTTGGGGGTCCATGTGAACGTGGTCAGTGGCCGACGAGGAGGAATGGGCGCCTCCGTCAGCACCTCCGGCCAGCGAAGCTTTGTGAGACTTGAGGATGATGTTGGAGGGAAGCTTCTTGGGCTTCGGCGCCACGGCCGGTGGGCTCTTCAGTTCAACGGAGTCGGCTGGGGGGCTCTGCGGGACTTCCAGGGGAGGCGGGGGGATGCAGGGTCTGACAGGCGGCCTAACAGTGGGTTTGGAGGGGGCTTGGTGGGTTTCGAGCGTGGTGCCCGGTGGATCTTTTTGTGCGGAAGCCATCGCGTGCTGACCCTGGAGCTGGCTGTCGGGGAGTGGCGCTTGAGCCGCGAATACAGGAAGCACCGGCTGTGGCTGTGGCTCTGGCTCGTCCATGAAGTCAGAAGGAGGTGGGATCAGGGACGTGCCTCCTTGTGGCGACACCTTGGGTTTCGGCGAGTTGCCGTGGCACCTCTCAGACTTGCTGGGCCCGTCACAGACATCTATGGCCGGCTGCATGATCTCAGCCACGGTAACTGCGCTGGGCTCTTTGCGTTCTGTGGCTGACTCGGAAGCTTGTAGAAGATCAGACACTGGAGTGTTTATGCTGTCCGTTTGGCTCGGAGGCTGAGGGGATTTATGCTGGCATTGCGTGTTGGTGGGTGGCAGACTGGCAACAGCCTTAGCGTGATGGAGCGGTGTGGGAACACCGCTGCTAAGATTGGATATCTGGTCTCTTCCGAACACGTCATGTTTAAAACTGGATTCACCTGAGACACAAAAAAAAAGGTGAAACAGAATGAATCTCTATTCCCCCAACCAGATGGTGTAGTTGTCCCTAATGATTTCATTACACTTGGAAAAGCTCTTACTCTGTGCGTAGTGGTGAATCAAAATAAATGAAAATAAATCCAATGTTCAAAAGCAAAGAAGTGATCAAGCTGTGGACTTTCGGGATGTCCTAAAACTGACCTTGTGTTGTGGACTGCACCATCATGGCTGAGTCATGGGAGACTTTAGGCACCAGTCTGACAGTTTCTGGCTCATCGTTGGACAAACCGCTGTCCTCCTCCAGCTCCAAAGACTCAATTGTTTCCTCCAGAAACATCAGGCATGCCTTTTCTTCAGCAGATAAATACTCCAAACTGTCGTCACTCTGACACATAGACACCGACACACAAGCATGACAGAAGCCATTAACCCAAAAGCCAAATTTAACATAATGTCTGTAAGGTAATGTAAAACAGTATTCCAATTCCATTGAACTACAGTAAGCATTTGGTGGTAGATACGGTTTTAGTGAGTGGAAACACACTGCATAGATCCCAGCTCCAAAAATCTCTCACACGTTAGCAATGTAAGGAAAAATTATCCAACCACCTTATTATCATCTGATGTTAGACCGCCAGAGGAATGCAGTGCAGACAATTGGATATGCTCTGAGCAAACAGATATCCATTGATCAACCTCAAACATCTCCAAGAACCCTCTCACTCTGTTCTACCCCTTTTACACCTCTCTCTACCATATCTCACATCCAGCTTGACGCTACAGCAGATGTACTCAGGTCAGGACAGTTTATACCTACTGTGTGCACTGTGTCAATCAGTCGAGACTGCTGATAAGGACAACACCTATTCCTGTTTAACCTATCAATGATAAGCCTAGACAGTCTGGACAGCGAGTACTGACATGCAACAGACAGAGGAGATAAGATGCTGATTTATTGCAGAGTACAAATGAAGTTGTTGTGTACTTGTTGGCAGAGACGTGGTAAATGGTATGGAATGAATGTACAACGTATGGTTATAAATACAGCACCAGTCGAATGTTTGGACACACTTTCCCATTCACTTCAATGTGAAAGTGTGTCCAATCTTCTGACTGGTACTGTATATCCATTGTGTGACAGCACTCACAAATCCCGAATTCTTGCTGATCACGCTGTCGCAGCTCCCAGCGCTGTCATTACTAATCAAGGAATCCATGGGAACGCCGCCCGGCCAGGTGTCACTCTTCGGCATGGCACAGGGGCGGGGACGGGACGGGTAAAGATCCAGCTCTCATCTGAGACAGAACCTGGAGAACAAGAGGGGAGAGACAATGTAAAAAAAAAAAAAAGAAACAAAGAAATGTCTATGTTATTTAGTAAGTAGTTAGTGTTTGTATTATGTAAAGCATCTATTGCGGTTGTCCACATAGATAATGCTAGTTTGCATGCCTGCCATTGATAGTCTAATAGTCTAACACATATTCCTCGACATGAAGTGCATGCTGAAGATCCGCTTTGTAGTGACATTTGAGACCTTATGTCTGTTTTGCTTGAAAAGGAAAGGAATGAGGAAAGCATGAGGGCCAACATCGGAGACCCGTTCAAATGAACAAATAACCGCCTGAAGTAAAATTCTGAAAAAAAAACAGGAGCCTGTAATTAGAATGATTCACAGAACTATGTCATATGGGAGGACATAGCCCCACCTTTATACATACTTCCCTAAACTGTCACCAAGCCTAATCATCTACCAGTTTATTGGTGGTGTCTGTATCTGTACCCTCATCCTCGTTTGAACTGTGAGGAAGTGTTTTTCTTCGTTACACTGAATCTTGTTTAACGGAAACAAACTCTGCACGGTTCCATGTGGGTTACATAACCTTGTTTGATCAGTTATAACTACAATCACGGATTAAAAAAGGTCAGACATTTATTTTTAGGTATTGAGGTTTGCGGTCTGAATGCTTTGTCAGGTGTGAAAATAAACAGGCCAACATCACACTGAACAAAACATTCATATTTACAACCCTTTTTTTTTTTTTTTTTTTACCTTTTAGACTATTGATTAACATGATTTCCACTACCAGGTGAAAGGCTTGCTGGAAACCATATACAATGCTTTATTGGCCTTTATCTTGTGACCAGGTGGTTTCAAAGGAACAAGCGGAGAGGTACATTTCCAGCATGAGTCACAGTCAATGAGGCTAATGAGCTGCTCCTAAACTTGTTTCAATTGTGTGTGGTTTGCACGGTGTTCATTGAAACAACCACAAAAAAAGGTTTGAGATTGAATTACCTCAAAAGAAAAACATCAACCGATTACGAAGTATAAACAGATCAAAACAAATCAACACATCCCTCAAGAACCCAACATGGTCTACAGATGACACTTATATGGGCATTTGGTACTTGTCACAAAGGTCTCTGCTTAGAGTGATTGAATTAGGCTAGTTTGTTATGAGACATTGACCCACACCATGGGACCATGACTGAGGAGAGATGTTGAACATCACAAGCCATTAGAGCACAGGCTTATTGACACGAGCACTAAACCTGACTTCCCACACAAAGGATTCATTGGCTGTTGGCAGCAACAGTGGGCTTTCAAGTTAGATCACACACACAGACACACAAACTCAAAAGCATCCCACTGACTTTAGCGGATACCAATTGTTGCTCTTTCCCTCCCACTAATGTCACAAAAGAGCAATTGAGAGAGAGCAAAGTGTCCCTGAGCCAGAAGCTAGCTGCACCCCTCAGCATTGGAGTTAAAAACCTGTATAGGGGGAGAATCTGGTAGATAGACAACAGTCTACAACGCCCATAGCAGAAGGACCAGCTTAAACAGGAACAAGAATGTCACCCTGCCTGCTTCCATCTCTTTAATAACTTTTTTTCATCCAGCTGAGCGGTCTCTGTGGCGTGCCTGCACAGTGTGGCTAAATGAAACGTCAGCCAGGGGATGGGGCAGAAGAGCAGAAGAATTGCTGGTTTGTCTGCAAACTGACTGGCAGTGTCTGTCAGATTCTTATAGCCAAAGCCAAAGTTAAGGGAACTGAATTCCATTAGTGACAGACACAGATCACTGATAAGAAGAAATGTCAAATATGTGTTCAAGGACAGACAGAGAGAACAGGTTAATGATTTACAGTAAATAAAGGTGCATGACGAATTCTATGTTGTGCAATCTACATACTGCACAGAGAAAAATTCCATTAATTTTAGCTTGCCACTGAGTGAAAACCCTGTTTTTTTTAAATCTATTTTGTTTATTCATTGGCAAATATTCACGGTCTATGTACTTATTCTTGGAAATTGAATGCTATTATGCAGCACAATCCAGAAGCACATAACAATAATGAAACGCTATTGCAGTAAGTCACTTAGTATGCATATTTCTTTGAAAACATATCGAGGAAAGTTATAACCATGAAGCCATGAAACATTATTTTCAACCATTATAAGCCTTAATATCTGTATTAGCATTTATGGGTAAATAAAGAAATTGCATTGAATATGCATTGCAAAAAAGTATTAACAATGTCAAATATTCTATTCCACTGAATGTTAGATTGTGATCCATGATAGGGTCCAATACTGTAGACGGTTACTGTACCTGCTGCCAGTAAAGGAAAAGCTAAAAACACATTATGGCCTATATTATTTGATAATGAGCTATCCTACCAGTAGAAAAAGTACGGTTTTAATATTTTACTTGCACATCGGGATGCAATAACCTTTTCCTATGTTATCTAAATTAATTTATGTATTTTTAATATTTTTAATAAAAATTGAAAATAAGAGGACACGTAATCTCCACAGGGGAAAAAAAAAACAGCGTAGGCTATTTGTTAAAACTCACCACAGAAGATTTTGCTGTTGTTCAGAAAGTCTAATTGAAAACGTATTCACATTGATCCAACTGAACACACAAAATTCGTCCAATTTTGATCTTCTCTTCAGCTACAAGAACAATCTTACCTTTAACAAGGACTTCGCAGAGGTATGGGTGGGATTTCACAGAAAGTCATACAGGTACTGCGGCTCTCCTTGTATAGTATCCAATCAGAGCACGCTGGATCCACCCTTTTCATTAACAGGCCAATAAAATGACAGCCAAGCAGATACATTGAACAAGACTAGACGAGGCTCAAGAACAGGTAATTTACAAAAAAATAACTGTCAATTGGTCCAATCAATGGGTAATGCCTGAATAGATATAACATGTCCATGAGAATACAATTGTTAACTGTTGGATGATAACTCTTTCCGTAAAGATATAATAGATGATTAACAAATTCTTCTCTTCGTTTTCACAAGGTAGGCCTATATATCGCCCTTCGATGTAACATCTGCAGCATTGCCTATGAAAATCAATTACTTTGCATAGCACTATTATTTCCATTCGCGTTTATAAGGTCCCTGTGATGACGATGACGGCTTTGGTCTACTTCAATGATCTAATCGGTTATTGGCTCAGTATAAATGTACAATAAATGGAGCTTGTCTACTTTGTTCATATTTATTTATACTGAAAATGCCGTATTGAAGTATATTTTATGAATTCACATTGACAACTATTAACCTACGTTTATAAACGCAAACTAATACCCCAAACATATGCGAATAAAAGAATAGGTTAATTTATTCAGAACGACATTCGTATAACCTCATAAGGAGCTATAGTGCCCTCCCCATGAGCTGAAGCAATATTAAATTGTATAGGATTGGCTGCATGATGTTATACCCTGGCCACTCATTAACTACAGCGTGGTGTCATTGCTACACTAAAGAAATCAGTTCCTGATAGTAGCCTAACTCACCCAATATAACAGCTATAATATGCAGGTAATTTCCTGAATGTCGGTATTTATGAATATATTTAGGGTACACATTTCATACTTTGCAGTAATATGCATATTCAAAGATTTCTTTACATGGTTAAGTTTTCTTTGAAATGCGATCATTTTGGGTGATTGATCATAATAATCCTGTGCTTCCAGGTGGACCCTACTGTTACATTACTACACACATTTCAGAAAAATACGTTTTGATGGTTTACTATGTCAGCAAATCTATAGGCTTCTTTAAGAAAAGCAACTTTGTAATTATGTCTAGCTTAGCCAGAGAGATCTAAAAGTACACTATCCTATCGGCGTTAAGGAATTGAGTACTATGCACAAATTCACACATTTTATTCATTCTTGAAAATTAACTATGTAAACAAGAGTTTTAAAAGGAACCTTTAAATATTTTTTGTCTGTGGTGTATTAAAGTTTTGCTCAGACTATTCAGGATGTGGTTTTATTGTTCAGTAAAGTTGAAAGGTTCCTAACTATCAGTTCTATTGAATGCCCTTTCTTTTACCACATAGCCTACCTGCGATAGCCTCTGAACCATCGACCGTTTCGTTTTTATTGAACAGAATGTGATCACGTGATCCGGCTGACCAGACTTTATCCATGAAATATGTAACAGCAAAGATAGAAACAAAGAAACAAATAGTTTTCCAGCAACTTCATTCCTTAATAAATGAAATATGTGCATGCACTTTATTGTATCACCTGCAGTGGAAATACATTTAATTGGAGCAGTAATAAATAATCTATGCTCTCCCAAACAAAAACATCTACATGTGAGAAATGATTGCCAACTTAAACACTGCGTTTCTAGTTTTCCCATAGCTAAATCTTCTGTTTTTCAATTCACAATGGCTTATCAGAACCTTAACTAAGATAACATAACCACACAGAATACTGAACGCTTTAGTTTATCTTTGTTTATATGGTTTGAAAAACACCAGAGTAGGAGCCTTTGCCAAGGGTAAATATACAAAATGCATTTCTGTGATAAAGCATTGTAAATGCCTTTCCAGTAATGAAACATGAAGACTGCGTGAGAAAGTTAAACAATATAATCTAATTGCTCAGCTTAACTCAAAAGCATTATTAATATAGGGACTTTTCATCTTTATGAAAGTTGACTTGAATTCCATATTAAATGCCTAAGCCTCAAATCTTCAAATCTTCTTTTCCAAAAATCCCCTCAAACAAATCTTAATCAATTTGTATTTATTTGTCAGATACTCTTATCCAGCTAACGAGATCGCTTTCATGTAAGTTGGATTTCAGTTGACCACATTTGAACTCTTTTGTCGCGACTCCGGCCACGCCTTTGGGAAACATTGGCAAACATAACTCAACGCGGTACATTAAGAGTCTCAATACATTTAAATTAGTTATACGTTTTTATAAAATTATTTAAAAAGTGTATACAAATTTCCAAAGAAAAAACTGAAAATATGGAAGGTCTTAAAGGGGTGGGGGAAATAAAAAGAGGGACCACTGCTTCTCATTGCTTCATTTATTAGTTGAACAATTATGAAAAATAATAATCATAAAAAAAGACTGGAAGCCCAAGATTATTTACAATCTTATTTCCTCTACGTTTCTGTAGTGAGGTCCATCTTCAAAATCCTTTTCTCTCAGTCTCTTTTTAATCACAGGGTATCCATGATATGTTTAACTTTATAAGACATAGTCCTTTTTTCTATTTTGACAAATGTTGCAAAAATTACATACGTACATACATATACATATACATATATATATATATATATATATATCTATAAAACCAAAATCATTCAAGTATCAAAATACAGACTGCTAGAGATTCATTTACAACTCAACATCATTCTTATTGAAATCAGTATTATTATCATCTTCACCATCATCATCACCATAATCAGATTAGTCTCTCAGTACCACTCGTGATTTGTACCAACGTGCAAACGTTGAGATGCGACGGCTAAAGGTGCTGACACCAGCCAGCTAAAGACAGTGTATCATAAATCTACCATACTGGCCAGACTACGTACCATGTTATACCTTAGTTATTAACGAGGGCCTAGTTGTACCCAGGCGGCTTATATACCAGTGGTCGACCAAACAGTACCACAAACAGTCAACCTAGCAAAAGGAGAGATATAGGGCTGTGCTGTGTTGTTTCTGTACCTTAAATCTACTATCTGCGATGGGCTCTGACATCAAGACACTCTTGACGTCAGAACGAGAGACGCTGAGTACTCCCACCAGCCTGGTCCTGTATTCTAATTCCAGCATTAGAATATTTAAAAAATAAAAAAAAGGACAGAGCATATCAACATCCAAATCATATAAAAGCTATTTAAACCACCGTTCATAGTTGTTTCTGTAGTGTCACTTCATGGCCCCTAAAAAACCCCTACCATGCGGTTTCCATAGACTATCACAGTTATGCAAGTGTTTGTTATAACGATTTTTCCATTTACAGATGGATGCTGTAGCGTACCAACACAAAGTAAAACAATGTTGTTTTTTTTCCCCCAGTTTGAGAGTAAGCATTCACATTAGCTCGCATAGTAAAGGGTGCCTTTTCGTTTAGACAAAGGGCCTGCTTTCGGGATTATGTTCTCATGTAACGGGAAAAACAAAAAAAACAAAAAAAAATAACGGCTGCACTGACAGCAGAACAAGCACACTGCATTGACCAGTAGACTCTCAAGAGATTGCCATATTCTAGGTAAATGGATCAGATTTGCATGGTGGTGTACGGGACTCCATTGGTGAATGCAGTCGACAGTATTTGTGAGCGCGGTAGGGTTGGAGACAGAGCTGTGGAGGGATCATGGAGAGGGAAGATGATGCTCTACAGGTCATAGCAGGAAGTCTCCGAGTCCTCCTAGTGTGTCCCCCAGCCCCTATACCTTCCAGTTGTCCTTAAACAAGGTAGTTTCAGCCAGCCTTGATGTGGTCCTATGCGGGGCAGCGGGTCTCTGTCCTGTTGATGGCAATAAAGCGTCCCACCCAGCATCATGCATTATGGGTCAGACCTGTCCACATATAGACATGTTGGAGAGGAGAGTCTGACCTCAAGATTCAGCTACATGGGGGGGGGGGGCAGACACACACACACGCACACACACACACGCAATACAATGAAGTTAAACGAAAGGAAAGACAAACACTGAATCAACGGAAAGGCAATAAAGATCAGGATCATGGATTGTTTTCATCACGATAATAATTAACCCATTTCAATGACATCAGTTAAATATTAACTTTGGCGTGGATTCTAAAACAAAAAAAGTAGGCATGACAAATGAAGGACCAAAGTGACACGAAAAGAAAAGGAGGAAAAAGAAAAGAAAAGCAAGGAAAAGAAAGAAAAATAAAGGAAAAGAAAAAGAAAGGAAAAACTATTCTCCCATTCCTGTCGATGACAGGATTCTTGCCCCACTGACAAAAACAGGACACCTACTGATCAAGACATAAAGCAAACCAGATATGTTTGAAATAACTTAGAACTCAGGCACCCGGAGTATAATTAGTTTTTGTTTAGCCTTTTGAAGAGCAAGCTCTCACGACACATTGAGACAAATGTCCCCTTACCACTCAAGTTCACAGTGAGACTTAATGAGTTCCTTGACAACGGTAACTGACACGGATCCTCTCTCTCTCTCTTTTCTTTTTGAAGTTGCTAAAAGAAACGCATGTCTAATTTTTTGGGGCAAGAGTAGAAACCACGCTGTATCTTTGGCTGATACCCACCCCTCACATGAACAGTCAAGTCCATTTTATAATCCCAGTCACACTTCTTCACACATCAGGCATAAAAAAAAAGTGCTTTGTCATGTCTCACAAGATGGATGGGGTCCTGGTCTGACCATGGAGAAAGGCATGCTCAGTAAGGTACTGCGTAATAACAGTGAGTCCATGAACATGTCTAGAACATTGCCCATTGCTCCGTTCCTTACTCCTCTCTAAGCAAAGGCCTCGTCAAACGCTAACACATAGGCTCCTAGAAAAGTGTCTTATCACAGTGCCAGGACTCTTGGTCTTCGTTTTGGCAGCATGTCGTCAGACGTTAGGAGTGTCCTAACCCCCCCTCTCCTAGTCTTCTACTCAGCTGTACCCCCCCACCCTCCACAGGGTGGGGAGTCAGTAACATGGTCCAAGTTTGAACAGAGACAGTTTTTCTGATGTCCAAATGATGCATAGAAGTACACTGGGACCAGGTTCCTACAAGAGTTCCGTCTGAAAACATGTTCCTCCAAGTGGGGTGCTCCTTCGGTCGGCTTGGCGACTCGCTTTGTTTTCTTCCTAGTCTTTCTGAACCCTAGAAAGTCAGTAGAAGAGAGCTCAGAGCAGACCGCCTCAGAGCGGCCGTCGTCTAGACGTACAGGAGGTGGGAGGGAGCACCAGAAAAGAAAAGAAAAAGCAAGATTGTATCACTAAAATGTGATCAGTAACAAAGATATAAGAGAACAGATGGAATGCAAAATGGAGGCATTGTCCTTGGAGTAAAAGAAGCGGAGGAACGAAGAGGTTAAAGAGGAGAGAAATGGAGAGAGGTGTGTGTGGGGGGGGTATCACTAATGTTTTCTAGGTAGAGTTGATGATTGCTAAGATCAAGGGGTGGACTAGGTATGACCTAGCGCCAAGAGGTGTGAGTGGCGGTGGTGCGTTAGTGGAAGGAGGTGAGACAGGGGGCACTGGAGTCTTGTTGTTTATCCCCAAAAGCAACTGCCATGGTCAGGCGAGGCAGTAGCCAGTGTAGGGTGGAGCAGGCTGGAGGAGGTGCCACACAGGGGAGGAGAGAAGATAGGAGGAGAATGCGTTTGGTAGGACTACCAGGGGGAGGAGCACAGTGAGGAGGCCGATGTGGAGACAGAAGGGGGACGGAGGGAGAGTCCAACAGAGAAAAGGGCAAGAGGCCGAGTCACAGTGAAAGGCACAAAGGACGAGCAGGAGGAGGAGAGGTCAGGCGAGGGCAGTCCCGGGATCAGAGTTCAAAGGTTAAGAGGAAAGTGGGTCCACTCAGAATATGGTGGTCTCGTACTTAGTGCTGATCGTGCGCTTGGCGTCCTTGGGGTCCACCAGCCACGTGCTGCTGCCTTGGGACTGGGAGTCGCCCTCTAGGTCTGGGGGGTCTGCCTGCTGGGAGACACAGAGGCCACAGAGGGGGGCTGTGAGATTACAATGAAAATGACAAAATCAAAAACAAACTAATAAAAGATAAATAGAACTGGAAGTAAGAAAACAAAAGTGAGCAAGTAAAAACGATTCCCACAAAACGCTTGAAAGTCAAGAAAACGTGGGAATTCAACGCTTTCCTTCACAAACCACTAGAGGACTCCCAGGTCACATTGCTTACAGTAGGTACCAAAAGCTCAGTCTGCCTAATAATAATAATAGTCTAGAGATCTTTTTTAAACTCTGCTCAGACTGTACAAACAGGTTGGGATACACAGTTAAGTACGAAAAGCAAGACAAATAACTACTAGATTAAAAGGGATGGGAAACATTCAGAGTAACTACAAAAAAAAGAGGTCACGGCTAAGAAAAAAGTAAAAGGAGAAAGAATGGGACAGAGAGAGAGAGAGAGACAGATAGAGACAGAGAGAGAGAGAGAGTGACAGAGAGAGACAGAGAGAGAGTGACAGAGAGAAAGAAAGACAGAGACGGAGACAAAGACAGAGACAGAAACAAAGACAGGAACAGAGAGAGAAAGAAATAAAGAGAAAGAGAGTACAGTGGATGCAAGAAAAAAAGAAAGAATACAAATGGCAAAGGAAAGAGCTATAAAGAGAGACTAGGGAGATCACAAAAAGACAGGGAGAAAAAGGGAAAGAGAGAAAGAAGGAGGTCGGAGGAGACGGCAGGAGGGGAAGCAGCACCTTAGTGGCAGGGCTGGCAGAGAGCAGAGGGAGGAAGGAGGGGCGGTGAGTGGTGCAGGTGTAACAGTAACAGTGACCACTGTCCAGAGGAGGTGAGTCCTGGGAGAGACACACACACACACACATACACACACACACACACACACACACACACACACACACACACACAAATAGGATGCAGGACCAAGAGCAGAGAGAGAGACCGACAGACAGACAGACAGACATTAATAGAATGGAATTGTGTGTGTG
>JAVQIZ010112345.1:0-31837 GCA_036023535.2 Galaxias brevipinnis
GTCACACGTCCACCCTGTGTGTGACCGTTCCCCCTTCCCGATGTGTCTGGTCCCTTTGTGCCCAGGGGGAGCTGTGCGAGCTGGGCAGGGTGCTGATGCAGGGCTCCTTCAGCGTCTGGATCAGTCACAAGAAGGGCCCCACGCGCATGAAGGAGCTGGCCCGCTTCAAGCCCATGCAGAGGCACCTGTTCCTGTACGAGCGGGCGCTGCTCTTCTGCAAGCGGCGGGAGGAGCACGGAGAAGGCTGCGACAAGACGCCCTCCTACAGCTTCAAACACTGTTTGAAGGTCGGTCCGCGCTTTGGTGTGTGGGTGTGTGTGTGTATATGTCTTTTTCTATGTGTGTGTGATGGTAATGACGGTGTGTATGTGTACTGCAAGCTGCTGTCTGACACAAGACACGTGCTGGCTGTCGTAAGATTGTGTGTGTGTGTGTGTGTGGGTGGGTGTGTGTGTGTGTGTGTGTGTGTTTATGTACGGAGGGCACGGAGGAATGGCGTCATGTCACCATCTGCTCCTCTCATGTTCTATTATTAAGGGCTCGGGGAGGAAGCGGAGCACACAGAGGAGGTGTGTGCCGTGTCGGGGAAGGTTTGGGTTCAGACAGAACAGATGTGGTGTATGATGTAAATCTGATGCAGGGTGGAGAGGCCCTGCTCGTCAGTGTGTGTGTGTGTGTGTGTGTGTGTGTGTGTGTGTGTGTGTGTGTATAACCAGCGTATTTCTTCCCGGGCAGATGAGCGCTGTGGGGATCACGGAGAACGTCAAAGGGGACGTGAAGAAGTTTGAGATCTGGTACAGCGGTCGAGAGGAGGTCTACTTGGTCCAGGTGAGGACCTGGCTTGTCTCCGTCCTGCCCTTTCAAAGTGATCCGGTTGGAGTGTGGTAATGATAAACGCTCTCCCGTGGGAAGGGGGAGTCTGGCTGTGGTGGCTGATGAGTGTGTCTGTGGTGTGGCAGGCGCCCACCGTGGAGGTGAAGACTGCCTGGCTCAACGAGCTGAGGAGGATCCTCACCCACCAGCAGAAACTCCTCAAAGGTTTGCCACCTCCACACTCAACGTTGTCACACTCATCCACACTCAGACTGTCTGACTGACTGCTTCACTGACTGATTGTTGGACTGACTGACTGTGACTATATGACTGACTTACTGACTAACTGACTGTATGACAGACTGACTGACTGACTCTATGAGTGTTTGTTCTCTTGTTTCAGATGAGTCCTGTCAACTTGGCCAAATGGTGGAACACATTGAGCTATCTCCACCCCTGTCTGAGAGGTTAGTCCTCATTCTAGCTGGGCGATTATGGTACGCTTTCCCATTTGTAAGAAACCCTCACACACACAGACAGATGCAAAAACACGTACACACACCCACTGTATACTACAGCATATACAGCATACATACATATATCCAAAATTCCCTGTGCTCATCAACCTCACACTCACTGATCTTCCCTGCATGACTGAACATGGTGGTGTGACTCTCGATGCAGCTTTAGTAGTACACACACTAGGCTTGGTGCGTGTTTGTGTGTGTGTTTGCGTTGGAGTCTGAGAGCAGGCCCCAGGCTCCACTGTCTCCCCCCCTCCACTCCCCTCCCCTTGCAGGGGTGTGCGTCCCTCCAGAGGCGTCCCCAAGGGCTGTCTGCCAGGGCTGGACTTTGTCTCGCTGTCGGCCGACGTCTTTATGTGCCTGCGTTCCCGGAGCCCCCGCCCCCGAAGCCCCCGGCAACGGCCCCGGCCACGCCCTCGCCACCGCTCCCAGCGCCACTGACCCACCCTGACGCTCAGTGGTAAACCCAGCCTGGTCCGGCCCGGCCTAGCACGCCTCGCCTCGGCATGGCCCGGCTCGGGGACCAAACCTCCCTCACCCAGGGCTGCTGTGTTTTCATACTGACCGTCATCTGCAACCCCCTTTGTGAAGCCTCTTGTTCTGGCGCCTAACTGACCCCGTCCCCCATTTTGCCAGTCGCTCTCCTCCCCTCCCCGGCCCATGCCCCAGCAGCCTTTCCATCTCAGACATGGTACCTTAAGTGACTGCACTTCTACATTGAATTTGCAATTTTTCGCATGAACTGCAAAACCAAGTATGATCAAACAAAGAAAACATTTGAATGTTTTTTTTTTTTTTACTTACTCACCATGGCTTTTAAGCTTGTTTTCTAAAATTTCCCTGAAAGTAGAAAAATGGCTGCTGTCAAAGTTCGGTTCAAAATCTAGAAAGACGTTGAGTTGGGGATCTTTTTGAAATCGAGACCAGACCTTTGCACTGCCAGAGAGTGGGGGTGGGGGTTGTTCTTCCACTGAAGCAAGGGTCACCCTTTAAAGAAGCTTGTACATGGCTGGCCTGCTCTGTGCTATGCCTGCCCTGCTGTGTTGTGCTGTGGGGCCTAATGCAAGGGGACAGATTAGCTTCTAAATGCTGATTCAGGGTCAGATTTCTCACAAGGCAGGGTTACCTTTTGAGTCAAATCTTACCCTAGATCTGTAGCTAAGGAGAAATTCTATCCTGGGCTAGCGTGTGTTTGACACATTAAGTCAACGTGTGCCGTGCGTTCCAGTGACGTCATGTTGCTTCTCCAGCAGCAAACAGCAGAGGGCGTCGGTCAGCTCAGAGGACACAGAGTCGGGGCGCAGCAGTCCGGACCCCCTTTCCCACTCCCCTCAGCATCAGCACAACCGCAGGAGTGAGTAGAAACACACACACACACACACACACACACACACACACACACAAACACATACACACCTATATTTTAATACATTCAACACACATACAGTAGATAATGGGTAACTACTCTACATAAATATACAGTATGTATACTGATGTAGATTGATACACATTAATACACCCACCAAGAATAGCTTTCAATAAGTGATGAACCTCAGAGTCAAGTGATTGTTAGCTACCAGACAATTATTGTCTTTCGGCACCCCCATTTTATATAATCCCCTATTGTTTAAGTAAGCCATGCCTGTGTGGTGTTTTCCCAGGCTGGCCTGGGGCGGCTAACTCGGTGGACATCTGTGAGGGTCTGGAGGAGTGGGCTGGTGGTCCGGAGCCCCCCCAGCAGTCAGACACCGAGGAGGAGGACATGGCGCTGCTGGTGAGACAGGCTCCTTTGAGTATACACACACACAAACACACACACACACACACACACACACACAGAGACACACACCCAGACACACACACACGCACGCACCGACACTCCTTTATGGCTCGACCCCCGCAGACCTGTGTGTGAGGTTCTACTGCTAGTTGAAAGCCCCCTCTGACGCTGACGTTCTCTCCCAGTCTCCTGGTAGGTACCGGGCTCTGGCCGACTGCCCCGGCTACGGCCCGAACAGCATCACCATCAAGTGTGGGGACGTGATCACGCTGCAGCACGACCCCTGCCAAGGACACTGGTGAGCCCCCTGGCAGCTAGCACACCCACGCACCGCCTCACACACTCTGACACCTGGGGAGGTTACGTCAAACAGCTCAACGAAGCATGTCGAAGAAAAACCAAAGCCTAACGAGAGCTTCTCTAACACTTTTTCCCGCCCTTCGCCCATGGCTCTGCTTCACCCATCAGGCTGGTGAAGAACCTGAGCCGTCGCCAGGAGGGCCTGATCCCGGCAGCCACCCTGCAGGTGATCCTGG
Organism: Galaxias brevipinnis; assembly: GCA_036023535.2. Classification (NCBI taxonomy): domain Eukaryota; kingdom Metazoa; phylum Chordata; class Actinopteri; order Galaxiiformes; family Galaxiidae; genus Galaxias; species Galaxias brevipinnis. Next base: position 3,654 of record JAVQIZ010112345.1, read on the forward strand.
GGGACAGCAGCCGAGGACACTCCTGCAGACTGGGAGGTGAGCCACGCCGCAGGTCCCCCTAGATCCCTCCCAAGAACAGAGGGGGGGGGCCAGCCACCCCGGGCTGGAGACAACCTTGCTGCCGTCGTGTTTTCTTGTTGTTCTCTCTGGAATGCATGAGTTTTCTAATTCTTAGTTCGGGAAGAGAAGCCTCCGTACCAACTGTTCTTTGTTTGTGTTCTCCCGTAGACCCAGGGAATCTGAAGGCCCGAAAGCTTAGCTCTCCATAGGGAAGACGGCGCATGCTACGTTCTCGGAGACCTGTGAAAATTACCGGAAACCGTCTGACCGTTGGACTATCGGCTAGTCTTCTCTTCACAAACTGCTGCCATTGGCTGTGCTCTGACTGTTGACAATGTGAGCAAGACTAGTTTCAAGACTAAAGATGAGTTGCATATAGTGGTAAGAGTGGTCGTGGATCAGTGCTCCACTTTATGGACAACCTGCGACACGGAAGGAAACCCTTTTCCCTAATTTGACGGACAGGCAGCAGAGGCTTGCACCAGCACAATGGGACATGGATTACTAGCCCGTTTCGGACAATCAACAGCCAATCCCTGCGTCCCATCTGAGCCTCCACATTTCTGATTGGTTCTCATATCCCCCCCTGCACAGCAAGTAGAATCGCGAGCCTTAGTAGCGTCATTGGTAGCTGGAATAAAAACTCACCGTACAATTGACTGCTCCTCTGGAGGAAGATGTGGATGTGTGGTTACTGAGATAATGTGGTGGTGTGTGTGTAGGGAGTGAGTGTGTGTGTGTGTTTTATGCATACTGTACCAGGCATTGCCTGATTGACTTTTTCCTAACAAGATACATTTGTACATAATAGATTGTTTTTTATTTTGTTCGGGGACGTTGCTTGACGTTTGCATTTTGGTAGGAATGTCCTCTTGTCATGTGTTCTACTCATTATTCCTTATTATGGCACCTTTCTCGTATGTTTTCTCTCTGAAGAGTTAAAATGCCAAAACGTGCCGTGCCATAATGCCTTTGTATGCCTGCTCTTTTGCAATTGATTACTCTATTAGTTGCGAGACAATATCCAATGCTCTTGGACATCCTCTACCTCACCTCTGAGGGGCTGAAGTCTTAATAGGCACTTTAAGAGGTGGAAGGTTAATGAGAAAACAAATGGATAAGCCATTTCCAGCCTTCAGTCATCTAATCTCCACAGCCCTTAGCCTCTTCTCAATTCATATTGAGTTCTTTTCCTCGACGTTCATTTCCTGTCTCTGATGTACGTCGATGGTAGAGAGAGCGGAAAGGTGCCCCCCCCCACCCCTCCCCAGCAGCTGCCCGTAGTGGATATGTCAGGGATTCCTGAGTGACACATGGATTGACAGGAGAGTGTTCCCCCATGTGAGGCCCTACCTAAAGGTGTGTGGGTGGATCTCCTCGCAGCACAGAGTGGACTTCGACTGCCGTCACCCTCCTCAGTGTCTGACCCCGTCCGCCTGGTGGGGAACCCCTCTGTCTTTGGAGTGGCAGCGCAGAGAGAGACGGACGGGTGGAGCGCCACAGCCTCTTCCCGTGCCTCGTCGTAGCGGAGACAGCGCGCTTCCTCACGGCCGCCGCTAACCACACTCAAATCCTAGCCTTCCCGCTAAAAGGGATCATACAGCACACTGTGTCGAACGCTTAATGAAATATTTATTGCAGACTTATATGAATTTACCATATCAATCAGGGCGCGGTTGGAGGGTTGCCTTTGATATAGGGCCGTTTGATGTGTAAATGAGTCTGAGAATCAGCGGGGGCCACTCGCTACTACATATTTCTTATGTTATTAATATATTTATTTTTGCTCTCAAGTTGTTCCTTCACAGTGTGAGGTTGCTGAGCTGCCCCTTACAATTATGTCGCTATACGGTTTGAAGGAGCAATACTTGACTGCAATGCGACGCGCAACATACCTTATATATATTTTATGGCAGGATTAGATTTTGCGCCTTCCATCAAAGATACTGCACATTTTGCACTGAACTCTGACGTTCAAAAACAGAGACGACAAATGTCTCCAAATGCTGTGTTTCATTACAAGCCAATTAAGCTTGTTGCTGAAGGTTTCTTTCAGAGAAAATGCATGTCAACTGATTACCAAATATACGTTTTAACAAAGCAACGTCATTCTTCTTGACTGGCTCCTTTTTGTACAGCTCAAGTATTGTAAATAGAAGTAAAATAAAGTATTTATTGAAAAATTCCTGTCTGCTTATTTTACAAGCAGGGCTAGAACTTTGTCAAAAAACATGACGGTTTGAAACCTAATTATTAACAGAAGATGTTGTGAGTAACCATGCACAATTGGTCTAGCTTGTAATACAGCAATCAACCAGCAGAGAGAAGTAATGAGATCACGATATTATTTTCCATGTCTTAAATGTTTTGCCATGTCCACTAACTGAGAGATTACAAGGAATATGTAATCTCATCCCCTGCACAGCGTTAACATAGTTGACAGTCATTCTAGGGGTCTGGTTCATCCAGACTTGCCAGGCTGTTTCTAGACAATCCCATGGTTTGGCGTATCCAGCGGTAGTAATGGGACACCCTGGTGTACACGCCGTACTTGCCCGCCATGGCGCACTTCTCCCCCCAGCTCACGATGCCAGTCAGGAACCAGGTGCCGTGGTAACGGTTGGTGTGGGGTCCTCCGCTGTCTCCCTGACACGAGTCTTTGGCCACGTGGGCGTAGCCCGCGCAGAACATGTAGTGGGTGATGCGGGCGCTGCTGCTCTCCTTGCACTCCGTCCTTTCGGTGAAGGGCACGTCCAACTTCTGCAGGACGGTGGCGGTGGAGCCCTGGTACAGCATCTGACCCCAGCCGCTCACCGTGGCCGGGGACGCCTCCTTGGTGATGGCCTCCGAGAAGTCCTTGGGGCCCAGGCAGACGGGACGCACGGCCGGGGAGAAGAGGATGGGCGTGGCGAGGCGGAGCAGGGCCACGTCGTGGTTGTACAGGCTGAGCCGCTCGTTGTACCCGGGGTGGGGGCACTGCTCCAGCACCTCGTGGTCCTGCTCCATGCCCTCCTTGGTCCGGAGGTCGTGCTCTCCTGCAGGGGGGGGGGTCAGAACAAACGTTCAGCCACCCAGAGTCAGGTGTAAAACAGGATAAGCCTCTAAGGGTAGACCGCCACGCCTGTGATCCACGCTGGGGTGTGGTGTGTGTGCCTGTACTGAAGACAGAACCCATGGGTCATAGGACCTGCATTGACCGGGAGGGGCAGTGATGGTTCTTACCCACTCTAACGAAGAAGGGGCGCTGACGCGACTCCGCCAGGCAGTGGGCTGCCGTGATGACCCAGCGCTCGCCCAGGATGGAGCCCCCGCAGAACACCTTACCACTGGCACGCACCACCAAGGCTGCCTGGGGGAGGGAAAGTAGAGATGGGGGGGGGCAGAAGAATACTCACTGTGTCTTTCTGTGTCTCTCTCTCTTTGTCTACCTACTGCACATACGGCTCCGGCCCCGCTCCTCGTACCTGCCATGGGATCTCTCCGGGGACGGCTGTGTGTCCTCCCACGATTCGTATCCTGGCCTGCGGCTGTTCTTCTGGCTCCTCCGTGGGTGGCGTGGTTGGCTCTGCATGCACCCACAGGGGGAGTTTTTTGCGGATGGGCCTGCGGCTGGCTACAGGAACAGGGGCCCTGACTGGGGTGCGCGCCGTGGCTTTTGGCTGTTTTGCCACGGCCTGGGTAGAGCCGTTTTTCACCCAGAGTGCGGGGCCTGGGCTGGGCCCCGGTATGGGGGCCGGGGTACGGGCCCGGGAGTGGCCCAGATGGGAGGTGCTGTGGTTCGCCAGGGCGTTCTTTTTTAAAGTGCTCGAGGCCTTGATGACATTATCCGACATTGACCTACTGGACACGGTCACAGCATCTCTGCCACACGGGAACTCCACTGGTTATATGAAGGAAGAAAAGTAAAAACACACGTTCTCAGATAGGAAGACCCAGGCTGATCAATCTGAATGTGTCATTGTTTGAAGCCATGATGAATTCATGGACGAACGCGTACTTTTTAGTATGTAACTTGATGACACAGTGTTAAGTGATTTAGCGGATTACATAAAGCGGTACCTTCAGGCTCACAGGCCTTCCCATCCTTGTGCAGTCTATAGCCGTCAGCACAGCTGCACTTGGCCGCCGAAGGCCTCGTGGCCTCACAGAAGTGCATGCACTCCCCATTGTTCACGTGGCATTGCCTAGCTGCAACTGAGGAGGAGATCGAAACAAATGGCATTTCACAAAGCAACTCAACTCCACGATAATCCCTTTTCAGACTTTTCCCGAGTTTTAAGACTTCAGGTACAAGCAGACCGTCCTCTGCGGTCCAACGGCAGACTGTCAACACGAACATTTGGAAACGCCCCTTCAAGGTGTCGTCCTTCTAAAAACGGGAGTTGGATAAACTAAGGAGATGATACGTGTGGTGTTTTTCTCTCACCGATCTCACAGTTGGTGCCTGTGAAGCCGGGCAGGCAGGTGCATGTGTAGGAGGCCAGCTGGTCTTTACATGTCCCCATGTTCTGACAGGGGCGGGACTTACACTGGTCCCCGTCTGAGAACACACACATGGTCATCTTCACCATTACCACCCTCATCACCCTCATCATCATCATCTCTGACTAACAGAACGCCATCTGGCACGGGGACAGTTATGGCCCTGAAGCTGCGATGCGTACACACTGCCGCCCACGTTCTCCCGCGCACGCAGGGCGGACAGTCATCTCACAGTCATAGCGTCGTCTGCTCCGGTTTGGCGCGCAATCAATCATAATAACAAGTGAACCCTTACCTACATAGCCAACCCAAAACTCCATCTGAAAGGATAATAAAAAACCTCTTTGGTTAAATGTGACACGGGCGCTTTAAGCGTACTGTTATGTGAGAGTGACAGCCCGCGGGTGCACGCCTACCGTCTTCACATCGTCTTCGAGGGCCTCCCTGGCCTCCTCGAAGTCACACCGCTCCTCCAGACACTCTCTCTCCAGGTTGCCTTTCATCACCTCCTCTAAAAAACCTGTGTTGTAGCGCTTCTGTCTCGTGAGCACGCTGTCTGCTGCTTGGCCGGAGAGAAAGACAGGGCCTGAGGCTGGGCCTGGGGATGGGCCCAGGGCTGGGCCTGGAGCTGGGCCTGGAGCTGGGCCTGGAGCTGAGGAATGACACTCAGAATTACAATAATTTACTCTTACAAGCACAGGAAAGTAGCTCAAGTCCATTCAGTTATATTATTATATTATACAGTATCGCTGACGTCGCCCTATGGAGATTTCAGTATAATGGCATACTGAATAGATGGTTTATGTCTGAAGACAAATACACTGATACATATAGAACTGCATTAATACATTTAAAACAAATCATAGTTCTGGTCTGTGAAAGTCTTACCTCCGGAGAACAGCTGACTGTTCAGCAGCAACAATACACAGCATAGGAGAGACGGGCGGACAGGAGCCATTCTGCTCGGCTTTAACATTAGAAACACACAATCCCCAAACACTCCAAAGTCTAACCCTCTATTTACTCTTCATTTGTCACGTTCCCGTTCGTCCAGAGACAAAGCTCCAGATTGCTTTTAAGTAAACCTCAGTCTGTGTATGTTACTTTGTGATCCAAATGGTTTAAAGTAATTGGAAAAAGATTTTTCTATGTTTGTTTGTTGGCTTCTATAACTTTTCTATTTTTGAAGTAAACACTAGTGCGTTAGGACATCAAATAAATTGTGTTGGTCCTTTGACCACAAGATGGCGCACAAGTATCTTACATTTATTGTTTTGGTTTTGGCACAGTACAATTAACATTCACCACTTTGAATCATATATTTCTGGCAACCCCCCCCCCCAAACATGCTTAGAATGATGTATTTGCTTGTTTTAGAATAGAAACAAAAATTCATCCTATCGTAGTACCTCCCACATAGCATAAATCTGGTTCATACAAGTCCACTGCCTGACTGGCCCATCATTGTAGTACTCCTAGGTGATATGAGGTTAGTGTGGACTCTGCCCTACCCCTCTCTCCCTCCCCCAGAGCAGGATAAATGTCTGTTTCAACTCCCCTGTCCCCCTGTGGTCTTGCAGATAGAACCCGAGCCCACACTGAGCTTCCAGGCCCTGCGTGTGGGGAGTCCCAAGGCAGCTCTGGTGGAGAGCACTATTGACTATTGCCATGTATATTTCATTGAGTCGTTAGGTGGCTGAATAATTCATATTCGGGTAATCAACACTGGGCCCCTTGATACACACGCTCAGTTCCATGGCGCAGTCGCTCGATGGATTTTCCCCTAGGTTTGAAAAATCAAAAACAAAGAATCTGTTAGGCAGGCTGTCGCTTCACTGGTCACGCTGGTGAATCTAAATGAAACCAATGTATTTTAAACGCCGTGTGAAGCACAGAGAAGATGCATGATGACTAGCGTAGACAGAGATCGATGTTGATTCTGTGACGAAGGTTTCCCTACTGAGCATGTGACGCAGTCTGACACGGCTGTGTTATTAGACGGACAGGTCGGAGGGTTGGCTGGACAATAGAGGGAAAGCAATCAGGGTGATTTATATAAAAGGGCCCATTGATTTCCTCGACATACATCTCTCTTTGTCTTGTTTTTTTCCCCTCTCTCTCTCTCTCTCTCTCTCTCTCTCTCTCTCTCTCTGTCCCTCTGGCTGACACACTTGGAACACAGCTGGGAATCTGTGCCGGTCCAATTACGTGACCCGCTGCAATAGTGTTTAAGGTCAGGGCCGGGCAGATAATACTGCCTCTAATGTCTGCTCAGTGCTATTGATCGAGCTCCGGGAGTCCACAGGCCGCTGCGAGGTGCTGCCTTTTATAGTTTCCCTTTGCAGCCCCTAGCTGGTTGCCTTTTCACTGCCCGTTTATGGCGTTCACCGGGGAGCTCTTTGTCATTTATGGAGGCGGTTAGATTTTGGGCCATTCCTGAGGCTGTAGATCGAAACCTTTCTTAGAGCCTTGACCACTGTTATTCAGGACTAATATGTCACGGTAACATAGTAAAAAGGCTACTGTCGGCCACAGTCAAAAAAATAGCTGGACAACAAAGGATGAGTTAAAGCCCACATAAACTACAGGGAGCGATATACGGCCGGACTATGTATCTGTTTCATGGCTGTCCTCGAAACGGCTTGGCTAAACCCATGACACTACCCTTTGACAAAGTATCTGCTGGCAGATGGATGACTGAGATCCCCCACTAGAAGGCAGTAGTAACAGCCACATAGGAGAGGAGCCTGTCAGGACAGTGCTATTGTGATCTTGCCAATTAGCCATAGTACCCCAGGAAAGGGGGTGCCGTCCTGGGTAAGATGCAGAGTCAGCGACCCCGGGAGACCTGGCTGTCCAATATTCCATTGGGTCTGCCCTGTCTACCTGTCGATGAGGGCAAATCGCTGCCGCCTCTAGTCCACTCCTCTCCAGGCTCTCAGCCCAGCTAAAGGTCTTATCAGCAAAGCTCTGCCTAATCTCTCACTTGCCTGTAGGGGTGTATGCTCACATCTCTGTAAACCCAGTAAGTCCCCATCGGTTCCCCTTTTCACTCTCTCTCTCTCTCTCTCTCTCTCTCTAACTTTTTATAAATACTGTATATTTTATTTTTCTTTCTCTCCGTACATTTAGCTTTGTGTACGGGAAGCAGCCCCCCAAATGCACAGACGGGTGATTGCCTCAAACTGAGTCTTAATCAGACTTCTGAAGAAGTAACCAAAATATGAATATGATGTAAAGTACGATTCCACCAACAGTCCCCGTTGACTTTGGAAGTCAGAGTACCTTATTATTAGCTTATGGTCAGGTGTATCAATCAAAGAACTTTAGGGTAGTGATATCTGCATGGAGCACTTGAAGACTGTTTACGTCACTTTGGTTAGGCCCTCCAACAGCCTGTTACCATGATGTTCAGAGGTTTATTGAAAACCTTCGACACGGTTTACGGACAGATTAGAAGATGCACAAATATGCTATCCATAGAGGTTAGCTGTGATGGCTGACTCCTTTCTCCTTCTGTAACAGTTCAAATCCCCTGTGGCTGTCTGTCTGTGGATGACGAGGAGCAAGCTGTCAGTGTCGATGTGCGTCACCCTTCGTTTCTGAGCAGGAAGCCGAGGGGCTCGACAGGGTGTTTTTCAAAGACATAGGTGTCGGGAGGCAGACATGCGCTCCCACTCCCCAGGTACACAGACTAATTGTTCTGGAGCAAGTCGGGGAGACGGTGTGAGGTCAGCCACTGGAAGACTGACGCCCTGCACTCACTGACAGCCCCACACAGAGATTACACAGCTACCAACGAGGGATGCTATTATTATGTTCACTCAGGGTTGAAAGGTAATATGTGGGGTGAAAAACAAAAGCAAAAGAGAACAAATAGACTCAGACGCAACCCTTTCAAGAGTAGACATTAGACTATGAAGAACGCTTGCGTTGGGATGTGTTTTGATCCAGTGGCGGTCTTGGGAATGTGATTCGTCTTGCGGAAAGTCTTGCAGGTGAAGCTTATCTCTTTCTTCCAGCTCAAAGAAAGTTGACCATCCCAGCTAACCCTAACCCTTGAAGCCCAGTACCGCACAGTGTCATGTACCATATTCACCACGGATGACTGAGTCTCAGTCGAACTGATCACTGGATAGACGCTGGAGTACACAGTGTTACTTTCATGTAGATTCCAATCGGGCCACTGTACCCAGACCCATCTCTCATGCAGGGGGTCCCACTGAGCCTGTAATGTCCACGGGGAACTCTTCTGATCTAGATGATGAAAAGATGGCCTCAAAGCACAGCACACACCCCCCACCACCCACCCCCCACCCCCCCAACCAGCCCTGATGTGGCCACTGGCATTCATGTGGTATTTGAGAATGCACAGCTCTGTTAATTAGCTCCAGTGTTTTTAGAGTCCGAAAGGCTAACGTTTCACACCCACAGCCATTTCCCTTCTTCAACAAACCAGACACTGACATTTCATAAAAATATCATTGATATTTGGACAAAAAGAAAAGTACTTTCAGTGGCTCCAAAAGCAGATCACAATCTAATCGACTTGAATATGAGGTTCTGAGGCCATTCATTCAGCCCCTTTATTTAAACAGGACAAAGAAAAGGCCAGGAACACATTTATAATACATTAGGCAGGTGTATTGTTATGGCAAAGAAGAAATGCAATCTAATACAACACCGATTTTATTATAGAGGCTTGAAAAAAAGCTGTTTATTTGGACTGTGGACTTACTTATCACGGAACCAGATACTCAAAAGAGTCCTAAAACCTGACTGTGTTTTCATTTTAACACAAAGTAGGACCTCACGCTCTGTGCTCCTCTCCTCTACTCTCCTCTCCTCTCCTCTCCTCTCCTCTCCTCTCCTCTCCACTCATCTCCTCTCCTCTCCCCATGAAGCAAGAAGAAGGGTTGTGATAGCAGCGTGAGAGACCCAGAGGGTAACATTCCAATTTAAGCACGGCTGCTGCTGTTTACTTACAAAGAAAATGGCTGTGAGCAACACTATAGGGATGTGTGTGTGTGTGTGTGTGTGTGTGTGTGTGTGTGTGTGTGTGTGTGTGTGTGTGTGTCTGTGTGTGTCTGTGTGTGTGTGGCAGACCTGTCGGAGGGGGAGTACCTGGAGGACTCGACCACCGAGTCTCTGCTGCACAGCGGAGACGACCTGGACCTGGAGCTGGATGGCCCGCCGGAGGACCTGAGTGGGAGCAGCCAGGAGATTGTGCGCTGCATCTGCCAGATGGACGAGGAGAACGGCTTCATGATCCAGGTAGCAGGGCCAGGGTCTGGGGCTTCTGCCCTCCACCGCACACAGAGTACCCTGGATGGTTCATGCAACAGATGCACATTTGACATTTTGCTAACGCTCTTCTTTCTCCTTGTGTGTGTGTGGCAGTGTGAGGAGTGTATGTGTTGGCAGCACAGTGTCTGTATGGGTCTCCTGGAGGACAGTATCCCTGACCAGTACATCTGCTACATCTGTAGAGACCCCCCAGGTAACACACACACACACACACACACACACACACATGGTTCAGGTGAATGAGGGAACATTCTAAAGATGACTTTCCTTTGAAAGCTGTTGAGCTTATTAATCAGTGTACGTTCTGTGTCAACAGGCCAGCGTTGGAGTGAAAAGTACCGCCACGACCGTGAGTGGCTGCTCAAGGGTCACATGTTTGGCCTGTCCAGCCTATCGGAGAACTACTCTGAGCAAAACAGCCAACGAATCGTCGCCACCCACCAGCTACTGGCAGATCTGTACGGCCTCAAACACATCCTCCACGGCCTGCTGCTGAAAATGAACATACTGCAGTGAGTAACGCGCACACACTGCAGGGTGTGTCTGTCTGGTAGGGTGGTTGTGAGGAAGGCCAGAGACAGAGTAGTGACTTGCGGTTGTTCATTGGCAGGGACCGACACAGCCCCAGCCTGCACCTTTGGGCACGCTCCTGGGTCAACTCGGATGAGCATCAACCAATGGGGGGCCTCCCTGACTGCCTGCACTTCCTGGATTCTGTCAACCATGCCGCACCTCTTAAGTCCCTCACCCAGAACTCTCATCCCTCTCCCCCTCCCCAAACGTCCCCCTCATCTCCCTCGGAGCCCCCTGCTGACACCTACATCACCAGCGAGCACAGCTACCAGAAGCCTCCCAGCCCCGCCCCTTGCACAGACCCACCTTTGGGCTTCAGCCGAGAGCAGGGGGACGGCCCTCACATACAGGTAACTACCTATTTCACAGGCTAGAATTTTGGATTTACAGCAAAAGAAAGAAGTTAAGTCAGCGATAGGACAAGTAATGTCGTGAATAACGACGATATGATGAACAGTAAGACAGCTGGCTCTCTGGATACCTCCTAAAGCCGGTGGATATGAAATACAACTCCATCTATCTCACTCAATCTAGGAAAAGATTATTCTGGTTTTAAGTCAATTGGATGTTTCAACCATTAGAATGACTGCACACATTCGTTTTTGGCTTCAGGAACATTCTGACGTGGGCTTCGGGGGTCCATACTCTGGAGATCCTCCAATGTCGGCGTCCGGTGACCCCGCAAGAACGTCAGAGGATCCTTTCAGGATGTCTGTGGAACCTGTGACAGCAGGGGAACCTTGCAAAACCTCGGTAGAGTCCTCAAGGACTCTAGAACATGGTAGAACGTGTGTCCAGTGGCAGCTGAACCTCCTGACCCACATAGAAGATGTGCAGGAGCAGCTGGCCAACAGGATGGACTTCATTGAGAAGGAGCTGGATGGTAAGACACACACACACACACACACACACACACTTTACACTTAATGATGTCGGCTAATAGCAGACATGCTGGGAACTGTTCCCTGGTGAACTGACCGCTGGGATATTTTTTTTTTTTTTTTACTGTACATAGCAATTCTAAGGTTGTTGAAATGATAAATAATGGACACATATCTCTTTCAGTTCTGGAGTCATGTTTGGACCTATCAGGAGAGCTGGAACCTCCTGAGCCTTTGGCCCGCCTCCCGCAACTCAAACTGTCAATCAAGCAGCTGCTAGCCGATCTCAGCAAGCTGCAGCACATCAGCACTCTGTGTTCTGTCTGAGCGCACACACAAGACTGGGGGAACTGTGAGCTCCGAGGCCACCTCTGTGCTGCTCTGAAAGCACAGCCAGTGTTAGCTTATCGGCCTCTGGAGGAGCAGACACAAAAGTATGCAGGTGTTGGCTCAGACTCTTTAAATTTAGAGACAACGTGACTTCTTCTGAAGAGACAACCTATTTTTAAATGGGAAGAAGAGCTTCACATGTTCTGTGATCTCTGAATGAATTAATATCTGAATATGCATTCTGATTATAGAGGGGATATTGTGCCAAGTAATGCCAGTTTGCACTCGACAGGGGTGCACATCTGTATCAGGTGCCACAGCCTGTGTTAGCTGAGTGGTTGCTGACTGTCATCCATCAGCCTGTCGATGTAGTGAAATGTATGTACAGTTTTATAATGACACAAAGGAGGAAGAATTTATTAAGGCAAAGGAGGAGAAAATACTTGAAGAAAATGCCTGTTTAGTATTTCTATAACTTGTAAAAAGAAAAAAAAGCTGTTTTAGAGCAGTATGTAGCATTTTTCTTTCCATATACAGCTGTACATTCAGAGTTTATTTAAAGGTTGTTCTTATGTGATTTGCTACACATGTACAGCTGAATAAAAACTATTCTGGTTATTTTAATTCTTCTTTGTTCTCCATCGAGAGAGCACATAATGTTAATACATATTTCTAGAGGCTGTCTCGGTTTTTTACATATCTGTTAATTATAGTTTATCAACATTAGATTAATAAATGGCCTCAATGATGGTGATTTAAAGTTGTTCGTTGCACAAATTTTGATACTCTTACACCTTCCTTTGTAATTGTGCGCAGTAACTTTATATACCAAGTAGTCCAAATTAAGTGTTGCTGTCCAGTGATACAAAGTGCAGTCACTAAGTGTTCAGACAATATTTTTGTTGTTTTATGCACTTGACAGCTGAAGCAAAAACAATTATTAAGGTTACAATGCCTTTAGTTCCCCCAAAGGTGTTGCGATTCATATCAGCATCAGGAGTATTGCTTTGGAATATTGGGCCTTCACAAGAGCCCCCATTTACACTTTTTCAAAGTAGTCTTATTTCACATTTGTTTGCAAATCCTCTGCAATTGCTTACTGCCTTAACTTTTCAACCCACATCACCCTGGTGGTTGTCTGCCAGAATTGCACCGCTGGCATCTTTAGGTTAGGTTGCTTGTTTAAGTCTTTATTGACCATATGAAGTTATATTTTCTGAGAGTCATAGTATATGTGCAACCATTCGTATTAAATATAACAAGCCCATGGAGGTAGATTCCTGTCAATTCAGCAATGTACTGTTGATGAGACTAACCTGTCTAACTTCTCAAGTTTACTGATGTAGGCCTTTGTTCAGAGGGCTGCATGTCATGTATTCATCTTCCTGAGGATCCATTATCCCGTTCTCTCACTGATAGCTCTATTACAACCAGTAGCTCCTCTATCCAAAACCCCTGATATAAACGACGAATAACACAGTAACTAAAAGGTTACCATGAATTAAAATATATATTTCTTTTTTCTAACACTACTCTGCGTACAGTACTTTTTTAAAGGATTATTTGCGTGTGCCCATTTCAGGCTAGACAGGTCTTGTAGAGTCTCAGGGGTGTAGGCAGGGGGCGTGGTAGTGGTGTAAGATACACATGAGAAGCAAACCAATCTGGGTAGGATTATGTAATAGAAAGAAACAGACCGTACTGTACTGTACTCGACTGTACATCTGACAATAATTGACATGTGCAGGGGATCTTTGGCTAACAAGAGTGGCAGCTTACTGTAAATATGGCTGTATGAACCTCAACCCGGGACATAGATTACTGGTTTACAGGTGTCTATATTGTCAAGGGACTTGACTATAGAGTTCAGTAGGGTTGGTACCAACACACTGTGTATTTAACACCCTGTAGCAGCCAATAACGTAACAACTGCCAAAAACGTAATAATTTTCCCGTTCTTAATGTAATAAAAGCCTTTAATGTAATTACTTACCAATAATGTGATAAAATGTCTGAACCAATAACGTAATAACCCTTTTGAAACCCAAGCAGATACAAATAAACTAAAATACATAATAGGTGAAAAACCTTATCTGCTGCATAATAGCAGCCAAATATTTGGCCTCTTGTCACAACCTAAGGGACAGCCAGTGGAACACTGCAGTAAGTTGAATGCACCATTTGTTTATCCTATTGTTACTGTTGTTAGTATTATAGTTACATGCTATTTGCATGCACTGTCATGTTAACAGGGATTTCCCATGTAAAAAGTATGTATATGTGCATATATGTTCAACTACATGTTCAACTATGTTAGCGTTGGCTATATAAACGTTTGTCTTTTCATGCCAATAAAACTCATTAGATAAAAAATTGGAGAGGGACAAAGAGAGAGAGAGAGAGAGAGAGAGACAGAGAGAGAGAGAGAGAGGGAGATGTGTTATCAGTTGGGACTAAGATTCAGGCGTCAGGATTGGTCAGGTATTTGAGAAAGTTGTTTGAAAGAAGCTACAGTATGGTAAGTGTTATGGAAGTCTGACACTTCATAATGAATACAACTTAAACATAGTGATGTAAGTAAGTTATTACGTTATCGGCTCCAATTATAAAAAAAAATTCAGTATTTATTATAGCAAGCCAACAATGTAATAACTGGTTAATAATGTAATAACTTATAACGTTATGGGAAAAAAGTTATAACGTTATTGGTTCGGACATTTTATTACATTATTGGCAAGTTATTACATTATTGGCTTTTATTACATTGAGAATGGGAAAATGATTACATTATTGGCAGTTAATACATTATTAGCAGTTATTACGTTATTGGCTGCTACACACCCTAACCTCTGAGGAGATATCTCACCAAGTACCCCTGCCTATCAAAGCTAGAAGGCTCACTTGTCTTACTTGTAAAACTTGAGTTTAGTTCGTCATAGCTATCATTTCATTAAATGGCCTTGGCCAATGACGCTTCCCTCAGCTAGCTTCCATAATTGCATTTTCTTGAAGCCTGTCAGTTTAGACTTTGTCATTATTCATTGCTTTTTCTCACTTTGAAAGAAATAAGTTTGCTTGTGATAGGTGCAAGATAATTAACAGGTAACATGAGAGAGGCTCAAACAGAAAATGTAGTTTTTACTATTATAAAATAATGATTAATGCATGAACCATCGATAGGGGCATTAAGTAACTTGCAGGATCCTGAGGCAGTGAAAGCCCCTTATTTTCAGGCCTGTGCACACTTATTTGACTAAGCGGTCTGATGTTCAGAGCCTTGGCAACTTTGACCTCAGTGTATGTGTAGCAGTGGTGTTCTGTACATTCCGATCTGTATTATATAACATTAAACAGCCTTAGAATGGACATTATTACACACAGAACAGAAAAGCACCCAGTGCACGATGATCAGTATGGTAGTGGATGAATGGGCAGGACAAGGGCTCAAGATGTACAAAGGCCCAAATTGTGTCATAGATTAGGGGCTTTTTCTTGTTCCGTGAGAAGATTTCATTCTCCTGCTTGAGTATTTAGTCATAATTAAGAGCAGAAAGTCATTGGATGTCATTGGACATTGGATGCAGACACACACACACACACACACACATATATATATATATATATATATATATATATATACACAGTATATATATATATGGATATATACAGTATGTAAAACATATTTAATTACACAATGCCATTTTCAAAACAATTGAGGATTATCTATTTATCACATCTCATAGCACTATATCACTGGGGGCCAGTCACCAGAGATGTGCAGTAATTTTGTGAGAGTTAGTTGACATTTAAAGTCTGTCTTGCCGGTAAACAGAGGCTCTTTTTAGCATACTTTAGCGTGCCTCAACTGAGTATAATCTCTGTCACAAAGGTGTCTCCTGCAAATTTCATATGTTCTACTGAGATACGGATTTTGAAGTGCTGGAAGAGTGACCTTTTCACTTACTCTAAAATCAGCATGTCAATGAAAATCTTTCTGAAGAGCTGCTGTTTATTTATGGTATTTACAGTAGATTAAAAAAGCAAAGATTATGCAGCACATGGAGGATAAGGATAAGGATTTTTCAAAACTACAATGGCTGTGAGTAGCTTTTAAAATGTAAAGGTCAGAGAAGCAAATTAATGAAAAGGGACGATCCACCATAATTTGTGTTTAATTAAAATACACCCAAAATGATAAGGGCCAATAAATACTGTAGAACAGGATTAATTCCTGGAAGAATAATTTCTTAAAGAATAACTATTTATTATTATAATTTTTTTTATATGTGTTAGGACGTAACTTAGAGCAAAAAACAATACAAAACTTTAAAAAACAACATTTTATTGCAAAATACTTGACATTTCACTTTCGTTATCAAATCTGACTCGCCTGGCCACCAAAGGCATGAAACAAGACCATTACAGATTGCCCATTCAGGACAAAAGAAAAGTCACACATGGGACATTGAATACTTATCTAAGTTTAAAAATGTGCAACGTTCAGACAACCAATTCTGTTACATCCACACAATAGCGGCTGCCCCCTGATTTGAGCATTGTAGTCAATTCTCAAGGAGGCTGAGACTAGGTCTCCCAGGAATGTCTGGTTATTCTTTAAGGTCAGTGGTCTTTGGATGTTGTCCGTGTCAGTTGGGTTAGGTTGGATAGGCCTTTTCATTGGAAGAGTAGAACTCACTAGAGCTTATGTGATTCGCTGATCCAGGGTGAGTTTTAGAGTGATTTGTCAGTCCTGAAGATGTGTTGATGTGATTGGGTGCTGCAGTGTGTTGGGAGGACCGGGATAATGCCATTCGCAGTAAGTTGCTAATACCAGGCAAGTACACTTTTTGGACCCGATCCACTTCTGCCCGACACACTGGACACACCTGGCAGGGGAACAACATACACTTGGTCAGAGGAGTCACTTGGTCAAATACATAGTTTGATTACTTTAGGCACCCTTTAAGGTTTGCCTGTTTCCGTTAAAACAGCCTTTTAGAAAGCAATAACTTCAGTGAGCGATGAGGCTTAGGCAGTAATAGAGTACAGGATTAGTCAGGACAATAATATAGGTAGGTCATATACTGTACATGATCATACACAACAACCTCACTAGCTTAAATTTGACAAATATTTAGCTGTAAACAATAACAGTGAGCCAACTTAAGTGTATTATTACCATCGTTTTTGTGCACTATCAACAATAAATTCCTCTCAATTTTTATTTTACCAGAGCACGATCATCCAAATTATGTTTTGTTGACATGATGGCTTCGATACCACACAGATATAAGGTAGAGTGTGCAGGTTGGTAGGACAGTTATGCTTTTGCCTTCTGTAAACATCCCTGCTGTTGACCTAAGGAATGCAGCAGAGTATTGACAGAACCTTTGGTAACTCCATGTTCCCTGGCTGTTGGGCAACCTCTGCGTCATGTAACTCCAATCTAACTACACTATGGACTTTCATAGTAGCTCTGCCCATTAATCACCTATAGTCCACTTATCTGTTTGTTAATCCCTCAATTCAAAGAAGGTCTTTTATTAGTCCCTCAAAAACCATAAACGGGAACAAAAAAAAAGCATATAAATAGAAAGTTGGAGGAACATGAGCAGCAAATAGATTGTATTACAGTTCTTGAGGAACTATTTATATTAATCAACGTGCTATGTTGTTTTTCCCGTTCCAAAACTAACAATTGTACGTGTACTCTCAGCAGTCGATGTGAGCTACAAGCCTCACCTCAAGCAGCGAAGCACAAGACTGACAGCAGACCATGTGACCGCAGGGACAGAAGACAGCGTCCATCTCCTCCTGGCAACAGAGACACAGCAGAGAGTCCTGCAGCTGGAGCAGCATGTCCTCCAGCACCTTCTCCTGTTTATAGCCCTTGTGCTGCTGAGCTTGGCTGGGGCTGCAGGCCCGGTCCTTCCCCGTGTTCCCCCCAAGCTTTGGAGCACTCCCTTCTTGTCCATGCGTACTTTGGCTTGCAAGGTAAAGCTTCCGCCGTGCGCGATCGTAGGCTTGCGTGGCGGTTCGTTGGACATCGAAAAAGAACGTGGTCCCGACCGGATTCTGGTTGCCAAGGAGCGCTGCTAGGTGCCCCCTTAGGTCGCGCCTCACCTGTTGCATGACCTCTGAACTCACGCTGTCACACCTAGGGGACAATTTAAAAGGCACGGACGTCATTTTTTAAAATAAACACACACTCAGCAACCTGTGTGTGCGTGTGTGTGTGTTAAAATGTGTCTTATGAGGGATGTGTGTGTCTGAGTCTCTGACCTGTAGAAGGCGTGTGTCTCTGTCAGTGATCTGTATAAGCCCTCCGCTGCCCGGCTGGTGGCCATCTTAAAAAGCAGCTCCTCGCTGCCACCGGTCTCCGTGGTAACAGTCACATAAACATTCCTTCCTGTCTGTGAGGCCGTTAGGACCAGAGACAAGTTGACCCTGAGCACCCACAGAGAGCACGCACAGCTATTAGTTCATAGTCTGTTACCTAGAGGATCAGTAGTGTTTTAGTAACAAAGCATTAGGGATACTGAAATATAATAGAACGTAGCTAGGGCATAGTATGTACAGCTGACTGATTTGAGCATGGCAATATACTTTTGTTGTCATTGCTGTAATGAAAGGATACTTCAAAACACATTAATACTTTAATTAAGCACGCTGTCGCGTAGTCTTTCTGCGATATAAAATGTTTACATATATCCTCCTTGCCTACTTTGTTGTATTGATATGTTGTTACACACGTTGCCACGGTGTTGTACCTGTGTAGAGGGGTGAGGTCCTGCGTGCAGGTTAACAGACCGCTTGGCCCCACCCCCACGCTCAGCGGCTGTCCGTCTGCCGTCTGCGCTGGACGCCACTCCACGCCGTAGAACTCTGCCGAGGAGAGAAGCTGGAGCACGCAGTATTCCACCGCTGCCTGGCCCCGGCCCTGCAACTGCCGGTGGATCTCCACCATACTGCAGAACAGACCAATGAGAACACAGGTGAAGAAGCTGGATCTGACAGCACAGCCCAGGACTAGGATGAAGCGGGTCAAGGTTGCGAGGTCATGGTGGCTACCTGTTGATACTGCACGTTTCAGGCTCTCTGCCAGTGGTCTGTCTGAACAGCTGCTTGTAGCCAGGCTCAGGGTTTTTGTAGTCACCGTAGCGAGCCTGGGCCAGTAAAGCACATAGCTCCTCAGCCCGGTCAACTGGTACCACCAGAAGCCCACTGGACAACTGCTGCTGGACTTGGAGAAACAGCAGGTGTCTATACCAAGCAATGAAAAGAGGGTTGCAGAGATGTCTTTAAATAAAAGATAACACTGATACACTTCACAAATAAAACAAAAACATAACAAAAAAACATTCACTTGTGACATTATATGCGTTTAACTTAAAAACGTAAGCACTACATTGAAATATAGATAGTTTGTTCAGTTTTATATCCTTCTAGTAGTAACATAGGACTGCGTATAAGTTTAGCATAGTACATGGAATATTAGTGGGTAAAATACATGCGCCTCGTGTTTAATGCCCTTGACTGTATTTTATTTTTATGCATTGCAAGATCATATCATGGTGCATTATATTTCTCTGTTTTTCTACCTGGTTGCCTCTTGCAGTAGAAGGTGTGGCTCCATGTAGTACTTGACTCGGAGCTGCAGCCTCCAGGGAGAGATGTTCTCCAGCTGCTGGCTCATTCTGTTCCTCAGGTTGAGCCATGCCCACTCACCATAGCCAGCTGACAGCAGAAGGCCCAGGTAGTCCACCTCCACGATTCCAAGCGCACTGCTCACCTGATGCACGAGAACACACACGCTATGTTATTGTTATTGTCATATCTGTGTGTCTGTGAGTGTGTGTGTGTGTGTGTGTGTGTGTGTGTGTGTGTGTGTGTGTGTGTGTATGTATGTGTGTAAGAGTTCATGTACGCTATTTTACCTTCAGTAAACAGTCCTCTCCGGTGGCTTGGGATTCCAGTTCCACCTCCATTACCACACAGTCAGGGAGCGTCACAAGGCACATCATTTTGGTGGCTGGTGTGTCTGATTACCCCAGGACAAGCTCATGCAGAGGGCCCGCAGCTAAACCAGACCGGCAGGACAGAGAATACACCAGCGCAAGGGTTTTATCATAGAAGGGAGGACCCGCCCCTAAAGATAAAGAACTTTATTACGATGACGGCAACGCCTCCTTGTGACTTGATAGCGACACACAATGACACTTTGTTTTTCTGTATTTTATGGTTTACACAAAATTAGGTAATTATCATCATTATCCTTACTATCTTCGTTTTGTTATTCAAAGAATTGGTGGTTGATTGTTTTGATAAACAAAAAAAAAATGTTATGCATTTTGTTAGCGCAGGTCTGACATACTTCAAACACGCTCTTAGATACACGGAACAGCTCCCTTTCCTCTTGACTGATTAACGTTACCTGACTGGACAACAGCCCCGCATATGAAGAAAAATAGGAAGTAAAATTGTTTACTTATCACAACCGGGTACCTCTCTAACTAAACAGGCTGGCAAGTGTTTGTTAATTTCGCAGCTAGCTAGCTAGCTAGCGATTTACGTAAACTGAGAAGAAAGCATCATGTTTGAGAATTTTAAAGAAAGGTTGCAGACTGTGCAGCAAGATTTCACCAGTGGGTAAGTAGGTTATTATTATTTTATAAAGAAAACAGCAGATTTATTTTCAAACGCTAACAACAGCCAGTTTACGATGTGGAGTTAGCTTTTGTGATTATCATGGCAAGTGTTAGATCACCTTGACCCGAAGTAAATGTTGCTTTTTATGTGATCATAAATCCATATATCATAAACAGGTGATGACTAAATATATGCATATAGCTGCAAGTTACGCTTAAATTCTCAATGGCTCTCAGCTGACTCATGACTGTCATGTGATGGGGCCTGAAAGCTAACACATTCCTTTGGTCAAGCTGAACTGAGTCTCTTGCTACTTTGCCAGGGTGGCGAAATTCTTAATACCTTAGTCGTGTTCCAGAATACTTTTTGTTTTGTTATATTATAACAACATATAAAATAAATATTGTATTAATGCCCAGCCATATCTGGCAATGTTAATTGAAACCACTGTAAAACCGGTTGTCTACTGTTCAACCGTATGCCCACCGTCTATTCCAACACAGAATCAAGACTCTGGGGGACAAATCTAAAGAAACCAAACTAAAGAGGAGACCCAGGTGAGTGCAGCGACACCTTGTGTGTGTGTGTGTGTGTGTGTGTCTGTGTGTGTGTCTGTGTGTGTGTGTGTGTGTGTGTGTGTGTGTGTGTGTGTATGTGTGTGCGCGCGCGCGCGCGCGAGGGCACATGTGCGCCTGTGTTTGGAGAGGCCTGCCATTCCATGCTCTCCATAAAATGTCTTTGCGCTCCTTTTTAATAGAGTTTAATTTACTATGTGAGTAAGATGGTCAAACTAGGGCTATAATGCAGAATTCACTGGATAATTTTGTGTGCGCATCTTACAATTTATAAAGAATGTGTTTTAATCCGTTTCCTCTGTTCTTAGATTAGAAGAAAGCCCACCACAGTTTTCTGCTGGAGTCGAACTCCTCAGTCGGTGAGTTCACATTGTAGACATGCCATACTAAAATCCACACTCCACTCCATTGTGTTGTTAAGGCTGTCCTCTTGTTCCAGGTATGAGGATACATGGGTGCTTCTACACAAGAGAGCTAAAGACAGCGCCAAAGCTGCAGAGGTAAGTCCAGCATGGCATATCCTGAAGCTATTATAATGATGAAGACGGGTACATATCACTGTAGTGTTACTCTGACTGTATCTTAGACATCCTCTTTTTTTTGCCTTTTCTATATTTTGTCTGCTTGGTGGTCCAGGCAGTAGACGGTGAGGTGGTGATGTTGTCGGCCCACTGGGAGCGGAGGAGAGCAACGCAGGGGGAGCTTCAGGACCAGCTCCAGCAGCTGCCGGCCTTCCTCGGCGACCTGGAGAACATCACGGCACGCATCGGTACAATAAACAGAGAGAGGCTACTGCTCTTGAAGTAGGGGGCAGTGGGAGCTTTCAACACATGGTCCAAGCACCACTGCTTGCAGACAGCCTAAACTTGCGTTAAAACTGTCTGACCATTAAGAGGGTCGAGCAGAACATAAGATAAGACTGATAGTGTGTGTGTGTGTGTTTGTGTAGCCCACCTAGAAGGAGACTTTGAAGAAATGGAGTCGAGACTGCAGTACCTGGAGAGTCTCTGTGCCCAGTGTGAACAGCAGCGCTTCAAACAGCATCATGTCACACAGCTTGAAAACTACAAGAAGAAGAAAAGGTAGTTTGATAGTTACTCTCATCTATTCCTGTTAAGGCTTACGAAGAGTTTTGTCAAAATACGTGTTTCACTGTTTACAGCACTAACTTTGTACTGTTCTGTTTGACAGGAGAGAACTGGAGTCACTAAAAGGTGAGATGCTACTGTTTTCTGTTAATGGTTCACTAGATTGTCTTATTGGTATTGATATGGATACTAACTGGTTTAATGATTGTTTCATGTAGTCAAAATACAATCAGAGGAATTGAATTGGGTACTATGTGAGTATGTTTTGAGGTCAATCCTAATTTATGCACAGATATTTAAAGACTTTTTAAGTGATAAAATTGTATGTAAGTATGCCACCTTGTTACCTTGAAAGATAATTACCTATAAAAAAAGTATGGATGGTACCCAGGCGTTGAAATAAAATAAGAGCAGACAAGTTGTTTTTTACAATAGGACAGATCGTTGTAGGCTCCCACTCTAATGCTGACCCTCTAATGCTGACCCCGCCCCCCCATCCTCATTCACTGACCGTCTCCCAGGTGAGCTGGACGCTGAGCACGCCCAGAAGGTGGTCGAGCTGGAGCACGCCACACAGCAGAAGCTGAAGGAGAGACAGAAGATTTACGAGGAGGCCTTTGTTCAGGACATGAAGCACTACCTGTCGACTGGATACCTGCAGCTCCGAGGTACCTTCATAACGTACCCCTGATGCACTAGTGACTCCTTGCTTATCTGGAATCAGGGTCATGCCTTACGTACCCACGTCTGTTTGTGTGTGTGTTCAGGGCCAGCTGGCGCCCAGGTGCCTGTAGATGTCCTGGAGCAAATGCAGGTGACGGATGTGTCCGACCTGGAAGCTCTCGACGACTTCCTGAACTCCACCGGCGATGACGTCAGCACCGCATCATCGCTCACTTCAGGTGAGGCTCTCCCCTGTAAATATACGTGCTGAGATTCTCCACTTTAAAATCCTTGGTTCTCACTTTCTACTTGGCCCATCCCATACAGGGCCGGACCCGGAGTCCTCCGCCTCTGACCTGTCGCCGTGCCCACCTGGCCAGGCTCCACCCATATCCCCTCAGACAGCTTCACAGGAGCCAGTGGGGCGGGAGGAGGACGCCAGTGAAGGGAGTGACGGGCCTCTGGTCCAATCCGACGAGGAGGAGGTGCAGGTGGACACGGCCCTGGTGGTGCTGCCTGAACCGCTCCCGCTGAAGAACTCTGACGACAGCGACTCTCAGAATTCGGAGACGGCTGGAGAGATGCCCCCAGGTTGAGAAACAGAGGCCGTTCACTTTGGACTTTCACCCGGGGGGAGGGGAGGGGGTGAACCACCAGCCCCATACCAGCAGCCCTACTACCCTGTCCACAAGGTTACAAGCTTTGCAACGACCTTTAGTGCTACCCCTATCATCCCCACCCCAAATCACCCTAGGTCTGACACGCTATGTTGCAACCCTTCCCACTGCAACTAGCCTCAGATCTGGGATACCTTAGCCCTTAGTTATGCAGATCGATCAGTACTGATCCGATGGTAGTCTTAACAGCATTGATTGGTGAAAAGGTAGCATACCTACCTGATCTACAGATTCTGACACTTAGCTCCACTAAATATGTTTGTTGCATGATGTGTCTAGCTGGATAGCACTGTAATTGTAAGTGTACAATGATGGAACTGTAGCAAAGAACTTGTCAAAACTGCACATTTCCAATGTGAGTGAATCTTTATCTTGAATGTACTTGTCTTATTTTTATAATTTTTCTTGGTACAATCAACCAAATACAATAAAAACAATCTACACCCCAACCGTATTATATAACATTTATACCTGAAATCAACATTGCTTTAGAAGCTTCAAATGGTTTTCGATAAACCAATTTGTTGTTTAACGTCCAGTCTGCTCCAACATGTTAAGGAAATAACTTCACCAGTGAGGGGATTTAGAATTGTGCTAATTTATGTTGTCCAAATGTTTTTTTTATGGCATGCACTGGGCCCTATTATTAGTGTGTATGCCTGTTTGTTTTTTTAACCCACCTAGTGTGTCCCTTAGTGAAAACTGTCAGTCTCACTGGGTTTCCACAGAACACAAGTCTTTTGTTATTGTGAAAACACAAGGGCACTGCTTCATTTCAGATTGGCTTTTATTACAGAGGAACTGCATTAACTCAGGTTATTATTAAATGTTTTTCTAATGACATTATGAATAATAAAATGGATGAATAAAAAAAAAAGTCTTTAGCCAACAGGTTACATACATCTGTAGAAGAGTCTGACATGATTTATTAATAGTGTAGTCTATGGCTACGATGTGACCAATAGCATTGATACTTCGAGCAAACATTACAGTATATTGTACCTTTAATATGAAATTTGGTCAACTTTGTAGTGAGACACTATATTTCAAAGCTTAGCCATCTAACAAAGAAATTATATGAAGCTCTCAAGTTGGTTTTTGAACTTGTGACCCTGGCCCATATTGCATATACTCGAGAAACTAATGAACTAATGAAACACAAGTAAGATGGGAAATAGTCATGATTCCTAGCCCCAAGTCTGGTTGCAATTTATGTTAATTATCAACTTACACCAGTAATATGTTACAACATGTCCTCAGTATTGCAAATACATTGAATCCTTAAAAGCTTTGTTTAGCCTGGCAATGTGAAGATGATGGCTGCTGGAATAGAGCACCAATCAGTAGATCGCCCTGGCATCCTTCAGAGCAATATGACTAAGTGGGAGAGGGCCACTTAGACTAAGTCTGTTCATTCACACCATGCGGTCAATGACAAAGCACTGGACGGACCAACAGCCTTCCCCACAACAGAGACAGTTGCACCCGTAAAATTAAGCACCATAGATTCAGATCTATATTTAGACCTATAGTTCTAAGTTTACGTTCAGCACCACAGGTGAAATCACAATCACTTTACAAATCAAGTTAGTGTCCTATAAAAAAACTACCCTATGACAGAAGCTTGTAGACGAACTGTACCTGTAACTCCTGAAAAATCTGTTGCTAGGTTGCAACATGGGTTGGTAGTGGCCACACAAGTAACCATGACAACAAAGACAGTTCAGTGTAGCCAATTGGCTCATAAGGGATCAGAAGTGCATTAACAGTGTTGTCAAGTGGCCACACAAAACGGAATTCCACAATGTGGACTAGTGTTATGTATCTAAGCCGTTGTGTCAAGACTTTGATCAGTTTCAGCACACACCTGGAACCACATGTAATCCAGACAATAGTCCCTGCGTATAATGGGGAGTGTACAATAACATTAATACACATATTGGTAATTCAATCATAATTTACACACAAGAAATTTGACAAAAAATACTAATTTACACATGTAAACAATTTTGATTATGCATGGTACCCTAGTGCCAAATTTGGTCATCCAGTCAGTCAGAAAGACATTGACAATTCTTCTCCAGAACAATATGTACAGTGTTTTCTACGCTTCATGGTAGTGCAAACCAGCTAGGGCCTGCAAGTGTGTAGTAGGCCAGTAGAGCACACAACTCCTGTGAGTTGGTCGTCAGTATGATAGGGTGTTTGGTACTCATGCTCTGCTGGTTCGGGGGCTAGTCCGCGTCTTGGTTGCTGAGGTAGTGCATTTACTTCTGGAAGTATTTTTAGAGATGTTCCTGGAAGAGTTGTTGGCTGGTTTTATGACAGGTACAGGAGACCTGCTAGCTGGTATGTTTGCTGGTATGCTAGCAAGTGTGCTAGTTACTGTAGACCTGGTAACAGGTGTGTAAGCTGCTCTGAGACGAGTCACAGCAGGTTTGACCTGTGTGTCCTCTTGTCCTCTCCTTGGCCTCTGCTCCCGGGGAAGTTTGAAACTGACCTCGCCAACATGGTGGTCTGCCTCGTCTTGTCTCTCTGCACCAACTAGCTGGCCTACCCCATCTTGTTTTTCGTCACTAACACTGTGGGCTTCATCGGCTTGCCTTGTATCGGCAACATTGTGGCTTACTTTGCTCTGTTTTTCCTCAACAACATGGCTGCCTGCCTCAACATGGCAGCCTACTTGTCTTTCCTTACCAAAATGCGGACCTAAATCGTCTTGTTTCTCCTCGCAAGCATGACTGAATACCTCCATGCATCCTTCATCACCAACATTATGACTGGACTTCTCTTGTTTTTCCTCACTAACATAGTCACCATCTTCCTCTTGTCTTACCTCACCAACATGGCTGCCTACTTCCATGTGTCCTTCCTCATCAACACTATGTCTTGCCTTGACTTGTTTTTCCTCACAAACATGTGTGTCTGCCTCCTCTTGTATTTCCTCACCTAAGTGATGGCCTGCCTCGAATAGTTTTTTCTCATCAAGATGACTGCCTACCTCATCGTTTCTTACCTCACCAACGTAGCAGCTTGAATCCTCTTTTCTTTCATGGCAACCTGCCTTGTTATGCTTCAACTTATTCAAATTCCTTTTGCCCTCATCATGTTCTTTATCAAGAACATGATGACCTGCCCTGTTAAGTCTGACCTCACCAATATGACAGCGTAACTTACTGCTGCGTGTTAAGGGTGCATTGACCAGGGAGGCAGAGCTTGTCTCAGGAGGGAGGCCCATTCTCCTACGCGACTCTCTCAGGACCCCTGTCTGTCCTTGCAGGTGTCCTTTCAGCTGCCTGTTAGTTGTCCTGCTAGACAAAGGGGTTAAATAAGGGGTCTTGGAGCAGCTCATCCCTGAGGAAATGTCAACATGGAAAAGGCTGCTTGCTTTTTTGAGAAGAGGGCAAGGCTTGCTATGGGAGCAAGGGGGGATTTTAGCTGGGTGGCCAGTTTTGCTCAAGCTGTGGTGAGAGTTGCCAGGGCGGTGGCGACGGTTGCCAGGGTGAGGGCGACGGTTGCCAGGGTGAGGGCGACGGTTGCCAGGGCGGTGGTGTGAGTTTGAGGCTCTAGAGGCACCACTAGAGGAAGTCTTGGTGTTCTTAGCCATTTTGGCTACTTTAGAGGAACCACTGATAGGCGAAGCTTGAGACAGATTCTGTCTAGAACTGGGAGTAACTCGTCCTGACAGTCCAGTAACAATAGAAACCTTCAACACAAACAGAATTAACTAGCATTTATTCACAACTTACACATTTTCTGCAGTTGTTTGGAGTTGACAAAGAAACCCGATGTACATATATATATATATATATATGTATTTTTTGTCTTAAAGACATCATTAAGCATAATTATCATTCAATAGACTGTAAATACAGCAAAGGGTACAAGATAAAAGAAAAGTGATGACTTGGTAAGAAAACTTTTTTGTTGCTTATTACAGTACCGAACAATGTTGCCTCTGAGTGTCATGGAGGCTCTCACCTGATTAGGTCTGCGTGGGCGGAGTAGAGGGGCTGATGACATCCGGTTCTCTTGTTCTGCTCCCAGATTTCCCTTCTCCAGACTCTCTCCAGTGGGGAAGGCTGAGCAGGTGGTGAGAGGGACCTCCGTGGAGCTGCGCAGCGCTGTACAGCACAACAGAATGGGGAGGTCAGTAGACAGATAACAGATCAGAGCATAAACACATCCACCACCCAATCACAGGACTGTGAGCACCTGTCCGTCTGTTGAATCTGTTTTGGTCCTTGCCCCCAGGTTGACCTCTCTGATTGGTGGAGACATGTCGATGGGAGTTTTGACTGACGGGCTCATCATCCAGCTCCTCGTTTTGGTATCTTCCTAAAAACGTCATGTTGCTAGGCAATGCCACAGAACCTAAGTGGGACGATAAATAGGCTTGATTTTACTCATGTTGCGTATATTATGACATGCTATCTATTTAGGTAGATATGAAAATTAACAATTCTACCAAGCTTACCTACAAAATGTAAAACCCAAACTCAATTAGTCAAAATCCGCTAACTGTAAGTTCAGTCAGACAAGCTCTTCGTCTTTAAATATTTATTAAATTTGTTTTATACATCAAATTTGGCATGGTTGAGTCTGCTACATATTGAAGCTCCCTGCTGCATATATCCGTTACATCATCCGGAGGCAGGGAGCACTCATACTTTGATCCCCCTTTTCATAAAGAAAAGCACAACAAATTAACAGCACAGAACAGCAAAACAGAATGGAACCAATGTGGCAGACTCAGGCGGCAGTTGGGGTGGAGGTGGGAATAATTCTCATTACTTGTTGATGCACCGTAATAATGATTCCTGGTTGTTTAAATAGTCCCGCTCTTCCGTAATCTGATGAGAATCACTACGGGGTGGTGTGTGATTGGTTGAATGGTAG
>JAVQIZ010112386.1:0-32885 GCA_036023535.2 Galaxias brevipinnis
TCCATCCCTGATCCACCTGATGGATCCTCTTGGAGACTTCTTGGTTAGGGCATTGTCTTTTGTTGTAGGCGTCTCCTTTTTCCCTTCACGGTACGTACCACAGGCAACAAAGTTCAAACGTCTCAAATGTTTGAATAGTCTGGGGCTGGTGTAGAAATTGTCACAATAAAGATGATAGCCAGAGCCCCGGAAGTCCTTGTTCATTAGTGACATCACTGAATCAAAGGATAGCCTTAATCCTGTGGCAAATCTTGATTTTCCTGTGTAGATTGTGATGTCCACAGTATAGCCATTGGAGTCTGCAAGCAGAAATAACTTGATACCCCACTATATGGTTTGTTCTTGATATGCTGCTTCAGTCCAATTTTTGCTTTGGTTGCAACCGTCCTTTCATCAATTGAAACATTCTGATAAGGGTGGTATACAACCTTGCATGCTGTGCGAATATCATCATACAGTGGCTTGACTCTGTGCAGAGGGTCATAATCTGCGGTGCCCTTCTTCCTATCATTCACCACATCTAGTGCTGGGTCACTCATGTGGATGTTCCAAGAAATTATGAGAAACCTGTCTCGTCATCATAGTCCATGGAAAAGGAACGTGAAAAATATGTTTTACTCTCCATGTGGACAACATACATCACCCAGATTGGTCTTAAATTAAAGTTATTGGGCTCTAGTTTAGAATCCCCCAAACATTTTATCTCTAAACCCAATAGTTTTTTTTATAAAGGATTTAGTAGACGATGACTGATGGACGCGCCGGCGCGTCCGTCGGTCTCAGAGGGTTAACTAAATATTCTAGTTGAAGATCTCTATTGATATACATTGTGTAATTTGTTGAGAACAAAATGACGTAAGAATGGTATATGGAAATCACACTCATCAACCCAATTAGGACTGGATTCAAAATCACACCAAAATCAAAGTGAAAAATCTAAATCACAGGCTGATCCGTGATTTCATCACGACAACTCATAATGTGGCTCAGTAGTGTGTACGGCCTCAATGTGCCTGTGTGCACTCCCAACAAGGTCTGGGTATGATCTTGATAAGACGGCAGATAGTGTCCTGGGGGATTTCCTCCCAGACTTGGACCAGGGCATCAGTGAACTCCTGGACAATCTGTTGCGCTACTTGGCGGCATTGGATACGCCGATACATAACGTCCCAGAGGTGCTCAATTGGATTCAGGTGTGGGGAATGTGAGGGCCAGTCAATGTCATCAATGGCATCGTCATCCAGGAACTGCCCGCACACTCATGGCTACATGAGGTCGGGCATTGTCCTGCACCAGGAGGGACCCAGGGCCCACTGCACCAGTGTAAGGTCTGACAATGGGTCTGAGGATCTCATCCCGGTACCTAACAGCTGTCAGGGTACTGTTGGCTAGCACGTGGAGGTTTGTGCGACCCGCCAAGAATATGCCTCCCCAGATCATCACTGACCCACCATCAAACCGGTCATGTTGGATGATGTTACAGGTAGCATAACGTTTACCATGGCGTCTCCAGACTCTTTCACGTCTGTCACATGTGCTCAGTGCTTTCATCTGTGAAGAGAACGGGGCTCCAGTGGTGAAGCTGCCAATTCTGGTGTTCTCTGGTTCTCCCGTGGTCACCACCTGCAAAACCATTCCTTTTTTGGGGGTTGTTTTGCTGTTGCCTCTCCAAGTCCATCTGTTGTTGCTTTCATTTGTACCAAAACAGGTGAATTAGATTCACAATCACTTATACTTCCTAACTGGAAAGGTCGAAGTTTCCTTATTTTTTTTTAGCAGTGTACTTGCTATTCTATGTTCAATGAAGCGTCTTATAAGTTTGTTTTACCCTGTGATTTTAATAAATTGACATCTTTCACTTTGAGTTAAGTGGTAACCTTAATTGGAAGATACATCGCAATTACAGTTCAGTCTGGACAGTTTACAACAGGTTCAACAGTTTATTGCAATACATTGCAATTACAGTTCAGTCAGGACAGCTTACGATAGGTTCAACAGTTCATTGCAATACATGGCAATACATTGAAGCATGGGGTCATGGGTTTGCTGCTCTGATTGCTCCCTGCTCGGGGTCTTATACAACAGCTAAGTGAACAACCATTGATACGGAGCAGATATCTTCAGAATCCCCCATTGGATACGGTGCAACAGACCCTAAATAGGTGGAAGCTGGGGTGGAGGTGGGCAGCAGCAAGAGCAGGAGCATAGCGTGCTGCAGCAGTGAGCAGAAGCATGGTTTGGTGCAGCAGTCAGCGAGCAGTTGTAGGAGCAAGTGTGGTGACTGCAGTTTAGTAGGCCACGTTAAACTATTGAGCGTATGCTACTGGTTGATGTGACGTGGATAAATGTTGCCTGCCTGAATGAACTCTACCAAGGCATTGCCTAATTTCTTTGACTTCTCCAAAGATACTTTTTAAAAAGTAAAACTAATGTTCTGCATTGAATTATAGTAGGCAACAGTATTTAATCATGCATTACATTTAGGTTTGCAGTAATGGTGCCATGGATCAGTTGAGCACCGTCAGGTCTCTCTCCCTCAAAAGGGGATTCACCTGCTTATCTCAAGCTATCATCCAGTTGAGTCCTATCAACATTCCTCTCAGGCAAAAAACGCTCTTTCAGCAGATCTCAACTCCATCAACCAAAAACACGTGGCCGGGTCGCAGTGGCAGTAGGCTAAGCAGGGTGGTCCAGACGTCCTTCTCTGCCAGGGATATGGGTGAGGCTTCCCCCGAGTCTTCGAACTCTGCCCCCTCCACAGAGGACGTGTTGGCGGGGTTAAAGAGTTCCTCAAAGTGCTCCTTCCACCGCCTGACGATATCCCCAATCCGGGTTAGCAGTTCTCCTTCCCTGCTCAACAGAGCCTGGGCCAATCCCTGCCTTCCCTTTCTGAGCCGTCTAACGGTTTGCCAGAACCTCCACAAGTTCAGGATTTTTAAAGTCCTATCTCCTCAACAGCTAGCTGAGACTCCTATAGGTCTGTTTGTTAGGGGAAGATTTCACGACTCATGTTAGCATTGTTGTTAGCAGTGCTATTATTTGTGGGATATCAATAGCTCACAGCCAATAAGCTGATAAAAGAAAACCTCCAATGTGATTCTTGTCGGAACACAAACAGGATCAGAATCTGGCAACATGTAGAGCATTCAGCAGTAATGTTTTGGATGTAGGTGGGCTTTTGTTAGACTGGCACTATGTAGGCTATGTATACAGTACTTAGTCAAAGGATTTAAACCTTCGTCACATTTTCAGGAATTTTGCATATCTTTCAACACTTAATATTATCAGGACTAGGATAAAACCTAAATGGAAATATAAATTAGATGTTTTATCTAAATCTAAGATTTCTTCAGACCAGAATTCCCCATTGCAAAAGTAACTTATCCTTTGACTAAAATATTTGTTTCTTATATATAATAAAGTATTTATGTTTGTGTGTGTGCATGCGCGCGTGTGTGTGTGCTGCAGTCCTTTATCTCTGGATATTGAATTCTCTAGCAATGTACTGCATGCAGTGTGTGCTCAAAGTGCTGACATCCTGCCAAGGTTGTGCTCTCTCCCATTACCCTGTCTCTACCCCCCTCTGTCTCTTTCTTTTGTCTTCCCCTCTGTCTCTTTCTTTGTCTTCCCCTATCACGCACTTTCCTTCGCCTCTTTCAACCCACCTTTGCCTCCTTCTTCCTATTTTCGGTCTTCGTCATTGACCACTTTCAACAACCATTCTTCCTCAATATAGCTCAGGTAGGGAGATTTGTTCTACGATGCCATTTTCTGTGTAACTTGAGCAAGTACTGGGTGCCAATGTCAAAGTGGCGGCATAGGAAGGGAGAAGAACTCATTCACCATCAGAGGGCATCTCAGCACAGGACTGATGGGGGGGGGGGGGGTTCACAATGGTTCTTTGTTTACTTAAACATGACTAGCCCCAAAGAACAATCATGATGTGGCTGCCCCCATGATTCCACACCACAGGGCCATCTTGATAAGCACCTCTCCTAAGCAGTTGAGCAGTGCTTTCAAGTAATTATCTGGCCAAGATTAAAACATCCCCGCTTCTTTCCCACCTTGTTGTGGACTCAAATAACGCATGGTGTTCAACGACAGGCCAGATGATTTAGAAAGAGGTCAAATCTGTATTTTTCGGCAAAACATAAACGAAACTAACATTTTGAGTAGTCTCACTGTCTCACTCAATGACTGACATGGGAGAAAAGCGTTCAGGGGGCAATCAGCCTGGCTGCAGGGATAGAGAATGAGGATCTATGGCTCCGGTTTGAGGTGAGTTGTGTATTATTAAAGACGATCAGGGAAGGTTGGAGCAGCGAGCCCTGCAGGAGCTGCTGAGTCATCAGGCTGGCAAGCGGGGAGACAGGAGGTGGAATCTGTGTCTGAGCTGGCAGCCTGGCACCGTTGCCATGGCACAAATGGCCGACGCACGGAGGGACCTGCAGGCAGCCACAAGGGAGCCCGGAGAACAAAAGGGCAAAGCAGCGCAGAGCTGTGGCCAGCCTAGACCTGGGGCTCTTTCTAGGGTAGGGGGGCTAGGCCTCCCCTGGTGTGTCCCTGTCCCAGAGCGAGCTAGCATGACATCAGGGAAGTGCAGATGGCTAGCTAACCAGTCCTCCCGCTCTCTCTGCAGCAACCTTCCCTCCTAGTCACACGGCAGCACAGAGCGCATCCACGCGCTCGTCACCAGAGAAGGCAGCACCCACTGCCTTCCACCACGCACTGCATACCACACACAGAACGAAGACGTACGTGGTCGTGTAGGATACCAGTTGTCTGGTTACTGACACTATGCACCAAAAAGAAAGGTACCAGCTGTGGGCTACTTGCCCTCAGATACAAGTGAAAATGAAATGCTCTTTAATTTATTTATACTTTATTACTTGGGCGCAACACAGCTCCGAATTGGTGCAGTAGCATAAACAAGGTAAAATATGGTCCCTCATAAATATTCTGACCTGAATGTTTAAATTCAAATAGAGGACATGGGCAGGAATACAGACAAACCATACTTGATTTCAGTGACACCGTGACAGCAGCGTGGGTAACCTTCACAATTTAAACAAACCCCTAGTGTACCCACTGTGAAGTATACTTTTGTTAGATGCAAACACAAATGATCAATCGAAGATTTTTAAGTCCCCATAACAAAGCCATGTTAAACAATTGCTACACAAAACTAGGTAACTTTGTGGAAAGAAGGTGGGCTGCTTGCTTTAAAATCCCTGAGTGCTACTAGTTGAAGAAATAATGGTGGAAATCCTCATTCCAAGCCAGGAGCCCGCAATCTCAAAGGAAAGGGAAGACAAAGGCCTCCGGCAGACCCCTTGGAATCTGCAGGGGCCCATCGGGTCTAGTCGAGCACTATCTTTCAAGGACTTCACTCAGCAGCCCTGTAGGCTCTCACAATGCAAGGAATGTAATCAAATGCAAATGGACTCCTTGTTCATGTAAACCTTTTCTTTTTTTCTGGCTACAGTGCTGGCCAGGGTCATTCTTGACAGACTATTGTATCATTCGCAGACGCAGACAGAGGAGGATGTTCACTCAGATGTTTCTCTCCATCACTTTGGGTCGATGCCAGCTCTCTGGATAAAACGGGCACGCATGAACCACATGTGTTTTTTTTCTACTCAGACTTCAGAAGGTCTCTACAACTTTGATTTCCTTTTGGATGGCATTCCATGCCCCCCTTTGGCAATACTGTCTGAGAAGTGAATAAAACAAAGTAGATACGGAATAACATTTGACCAACTTCATAAATATGACTGGCAGCGTGCCACACCAACTGGTCTTGGTGACTTTAGCGGTGCACAAGAAGAGAAAAGAAACAGTCCAACATTAATCTGACACCACAAAAACAGTGGTGTAAAAAGTGGCATATAAAGTACAGCTAATAAATTCAGAGGAGCTCAAAAAGTTCCAGTGACGTGATGATAGCACGTCAAAGGCTGAAGCCAACTTCACCCAGCAGTCACCATGGCTTCAGACATTCCCTGTTGGACGGCCATCAAGACAGGCCTGCACCTCACAGCTCCATTCAAACGCTGCCTTTATGACCTTCAGCCTGTTTGCAGACGGAGGAATGCACAAACATTCTGGCTCCAAAATGACCCTCTCACAAAGTTCACTGTGCTGGAACGGCACAGGCTCCCTAGAGAGTACCTTGATTTGTGTCCTAGTCCCTTTTTATGAGCGAGCCGGCCACAAGGACAGACAGGTCTCACAGACTACAAGCCTACCAAAGTATTTGGCCTGCAACCAAAAGAATCGTAAGTTATTTCTCCCCCGCTGAGGGAATTTCAATCGATAGGCTATTGATTTTGTGCCTGGTCTGGCAGAAAGCGAGCCTGGCGTTTGAAAGGCGAGAGCGGCTCCGTTTTCCTACACCTGCCCAGCCCAATAAGAAGTTGCATTCAACAAGCCGTTTTGTGGAGAACAATGTCTCGATAGACTTCTGACTAGCCGCTCTACTGAACATCTCTCACTTGCACTCGCCAATGGAGGCTTTACGGCCTGGGCATTTCCTGGTCTGCATGAGAGGCCTCATTTGGAAAGTCCTCTGTGGAGACTACAGAATAAATAAATACGTTTTTGCTGTCACAACATACATTTTGTGCCTATGTAATTTAAGGCCATTCAGAAACCTTAATTTAAACCCTCTTTTAAAAAGAAATTCTCCAAACAACTCCTACTCTTTACCATAACCACGTCACCAGCTAGATTTAATAAGGCAGGTTAATGCTGTGGGCCTGTTTCGATCATTTATCAGTCCAAAACAAATATTGCGTAAACCATCCACAACATTGGCCATTTAATGTTCACGTTTATTAATCGAATACGATAAGACAACTCAATCGGGGTCTTTTTACAATTACATAAGCCCTGCCATAAAGGACGCAATTATTCCATTAGTAGATTGACATCTACAGAGATATCCTACAAATGGGAACTCAAACCCAGGCAAAGGGAGGAGGAATGCAGCATCTAGTACAGAGCCATAACTTTACCTCTAACAGCTAAGGAAGAAGAGCACTGAAGCGAGTAAGGCACTCATAAAATGTGTATTGCAGACTGTCTCCAGTGCTGTCTGGGCTGGAATAGTGGGGAGCAAGAAGCATTGAAGGTGTGTGTGTGTGTGTGTGTGTGTGTGTGTGTGTGTGTGTGTGTACCGACAGCCGACTCGAGTCTCTCTCTCCTCTGTCTCCACTTGCATTTCACTCTCTGGAATAGAGAATAGCAGAAATCAATAACCCAGCAAAGGGTCATCAGAGAACAGAGCAATCACGTAGCAGATACTGTGGTAGAACTAAGATTGGGCATGAGCATTGAGCAAGCACACACACATGACCCCTTTGACTTCCTGTCTTCCACTAAGACTGTTGTGGCTGCTGGTCTCAGACAACTCCTCTAGTCGTGATATGTTTGGGCAGCATATAAAGGCTTATGATTAGTAAAGGCTCAGGGATTTTTGCCTAAAAATAGGCTGCCACACGGACAGCAAGGCCCAGTTAAAAAAGCAGAGAACAATCTGGAGGTGCCAGGCAAATTCAACCCACATGCTGCGTTTCCCTGCTGCCTGATGACTCCACCGATGCCTGTGCAACCGCTAATCCACGCTGAAAACTCAACAGAACAACTTACAGGCATGCACACGCACACGCGCACGCGCACGCGCACACACACACACAGGCTTACAGCTGATGGGTCTCTAAAGAAAGGGCTGCTCTGCTGCTGAAAGTGTCTGCCGAGTATTGCCCCTTCCTCCCTTTCCCCCCCCAATCTCCCCCTCAACCTATCTTTCTCTCCATCTCTCTATCTCTATCTCTCTCACTCACACACACACACACACACACACACACACGGTGTCTTTGCCCTCCCCTCCAATGAGCCTCAGTCTTCCTTAGACTTGAAGCCGTCCTTCTCCGACTGGCTGCGTGGCGCAGTATGCTGTTAATGACGGAGTGTGTAACCTGATCCTCCCGCAAGGATCTCAGAGAGAGCGCGCTTCCCTCTCCCTCCGCTCCCGCATTGTTCCCACCCCTACTGCCAGCTGCTTCTGACAGCCAAATTACTGTGCACAGAGAAATGATTGCCGTCGGAGGACTGCTGTCTGAAACGCTCGGGCCTCCGTTGGCAAATTATACACTTTATGGTCCTCTGAAAGAGCAGCTGCAGGGAACGATAGGCTGTGGAGAGGCCAGCATATCTGCTGTCATAGAAGTGGATACATAATGTAGAAATAATTACTACAAAAAGATTCTCAGCAGAAAAACATCTGAAAATAATCTATTGTATTTTAGGGTACATTCTAGTAATAAGAAAAGTTGAGAAGGGCGTTATTTTAAGTAACAAACTCAAGAAACAATTTCTTTACTCGTGATTTACTTACAAGTCATGCCAAAACCCCCCTACTACAACTGGCCTGACGCTAACCTTTAAAGCAACTTTTAGGAAACTGGTAGCTAGACCTTGGTGAATGTGTTTCAGCAGAATGCCTGTATTGCCTGGGAAAAAATAAAAGTTCTGTTGTTTCACTGTTGGCCCAGACTTTTCTTTTCCTCATTGTCGTGAAATGTATTGTTGACAGATCAGGTTTCAGATAAACTCTTGACAGAGAAAGAGAGACTGTTGGTTCTGGGTGACCGGCCATGATCAAGCCACAGCCTTCGGCCCTGAGTGCCCCTGGAGTCTGACCCAAGTCTCAGACTAGACTGCCTGACGTCCTCCTATCTGACCATTATCAGCAGACTCCGGGACGCGAGTCACTGAGCTCACCAGACAACCTCAAATGCAGCCTGACCTCAGACACAGCCATGAAGTCTACTACAGGCCTATTGAGACACTATCCAGATCACTGCTGTTCACAGACTGACATGAACAAAGAGCCACCACAGATGAGGAACATTTAATCATTTCTACTGTGGTTTCTTGATTATTTACAAGCAATGGATAGATCTGCTGAGCCTTTACTGCTCTTCGAACATTCAACTTTTGAAACAATTGCATAGTCAGAGGTCTGTAAGAGCTGGTTTTAAGAGAGATATGCAACCATAGCCACATTTCACAAGTCCCAACGTCAACAGGGGAGGAGTAGTGAGCATCAAAAAACACAATGAAGTGTAGCTGAGGTGCTCTTGCCTAAACAGATCCTAATGATCTTACGAAACACTAACTTAATTAGTATACCAAACTCTAAAGCATGTATTATGTATTATTGAGTAGTCACTCACTTTCCATGATAACTGTGCAAAGATTTCTTATAGCAAAGAGGCTGCCTTCAATCAACAACTATTGTAACAGCATTAATCCACATGGAGACTAAATCATGATCAAAACCTTTCATGAAAAATGTCCTATGAAATCACACTTTAGTGTTAAACAAGGCTTTAAATACCATTTTAAAACACAATTTCCACTAGGTACCTCTCCAGATGTCCAACATTCAATTTCAAATCCTCTGTTGGATTTGTCTACCTGTATTTGACTAAACAATAACATTATAGAAATACACTGCGGAGTCTGTTTCATACATGCCTGCTTTTGAAGCACCACTGGTGGACAGACGCAAGACATACAATAGTATGTCCAAACTATTGTATGCCTTGCATCTATCCACCAGTGGTGCTTCAAAAGTAAGCATGCATGAAACAGACTCAGCAATGTAGGCCTATTTCTTTAATGTAATTGTAATACATTTGGACTCAGAATGGATGCTCCCCAACTCTTTTTAATTATACAAAACGACGCATATAGATTTTTGTAAAATGTAGGAGAGTGTTGGGCGGCATTGAAAAAAAACCCCAATTTTTTTACACTTTAAATATCTTCTTGCATATTGTAAGACCTAACACTATGGCTAATCAATGCGTTCGCCAATCAAGTATTCAGGTCTCCTGTTATCGGATCTACCCCCTCCAGGTTAGGACCGTTGCATTGTGATGCTTATAGTGCCCAGCATGGGATTGATGGGGACACACGATCAAGCAGTAGCAATCCCCTCAACAACATGCATTACAAAGGACACAATCAAAGTGACAACTAGATGCAATTGCGTGCCCACAATTAGGCTACTCTTAACTCATATTTTAAAATCGTCCAAGATAAATTGTGCCAGTCCAAATCCTAGCTTAACATTCCTACGCTTTAGTTGCCTACTGCAGAGTAATTCCTATTCATATTTGTCAAAACCTCTAGTCTGAACTAATAAGATATGTCGACAAGGCCTGCTGCATTGTCGATTCCTCTAATAGGAATAAGTTTACGCATACTTTACAAGATGGACAACATTTTTAAGAAAAATAATTTGACCGAACAGAGGTTGCGCTAAATTAATGCCTTCTGATCCCGCAAATGCATTTGCCCCACAAAAAACTGACAAAACTCACCGCGATGCATATGATTTCAAAGTGCTTTTAGTTTGGGCCGCGGGTGTACATATACAGCACTATCTTAGCTATAGTCTGCCATCTCTCGAAATTCACCGAAAATCGGTTCTACGTTTTGACGTAGACTTCTTATACTACCTACATTGTCTATCTTTTGTTTGATACAAAGTGTCCAACAAATTCATTCGATGATCATAATCCAAAGCGAGTAAAAAGTTGCTGTTTGTAACTTCTCAGGCGTTCGTCACTTGCCTTGCGTGAGACGGGCTATGTTCAGTGGACTACCCTGTATCACCGTGGTGCTGAGCTACGGCGAACTGGATTGGACGAGGAAGTTGCTTTACAGCTCCCTGTAATTACCACATCATTTCCTCTAAGCTTGTCTCCACACCAGCCACACGGGGACGCAATAGCAGACATGAAATAGGCTTCTTTCATGAAAACAGGAAAGTATGTGGGTGTTTGTTTATAGCAAATGGGTATACTATAGCCTATGGTCAAGAAATAGTAGATCAACTATTCCATCACTATTTATCATAGGCCTAAAGATGTCTGAAAATGTCACAAAAAAATTCTGTTCTTATTCATAAATTGAGTGAGGAGATATTTTGTGTCAGGTTACACCAAAAATAGAAAAATACTGGATAGGCTATATTCTCCTATTAGGCAGGGCCACATAGTGCTTGCTATCAATCTTCTTGCAAAAAGTGAGGGAATTCAAGGTTTCATTAAATCCACATGAAATTTGACGTTATGGATGCATGTGTGTAAAAAATATAAAAAGCACTAGCTTTTTGTGAGTAACAAATAATAAATAAAGCTACACTAAATGTATAAGGTGTGCTTTGTATTGTTTCAACAATAAACATTATGTTGGTAATGCTACAGTTGTGGCTTTTAGAATAATTATTTATAATATTTTATTAAAAACTTACTCCAACGTAGTAACATTCAAAACAAAGGTGAGTTTCTACATTTTCGTAAACGAAACATTTAGGAATAAATGGTAATTAATGGTGATACTACTTGTAGGCCAACTTCAAATACAAAAATATAAGCACTAGGCCTATGTCCCAAACCAATTCTAAAACTTTTTTTTCAATATGTTGTATAGCTGATATTGAAACGTTTAAAAATATAGTTTTACATGTATTTTATAAATCACAAATATTTCACTTTAGGTGCCTGTCTGCACTGCAGACAATGCTGATTTGCATGCTCAACCACATGCTTTAAACTAATAAAAAATTACACACACCTTTAGGCTAGTCAGAACTTCTTCGATAATACAATCAATTCAGCATAATACATGCAACCCAATACAGTCTACACATCAGAAAGGCTTAGGTCATATTTGATAATAGATTTGGGGATAATTTTGGGGACAGCCAACTGGCCATAAAAGTACCCAAAACACATGCTGGTCCAAATTCCATAGACCATACAAATTCGCCCAAAACAAAATCATGGGCAAGGATGAAAATGTTTTTGATTACCATGACTCGTACAAATTTGAAGTTGAAAAAATCCCTTAAGTGCCAAGCTGTTTCTATGGTAACATAGTTGGAAGACAACACACCTCAAAGCCCGCACTTACTAGCTATCTGTCTTTCTACTAGCCAGCATCTTAAGTCTTAACATCGAAGTCTGCTGTATCTAACTAACTAGTTATCAACGAAAGACAGTTGTAAGTAAATCTATCGATTGATTCCCAAAACATATGTAAATCTGCAGACTGCGTTGTAACTGTAACGTTCGTAACTTTTGTTTTTACGTATAACTTTTAAGATAGCAACAAACATTTAGCTAACTAGCTAGCTAGCCCATACGTAAGCCGTAACGTTTGCACTAACGACTAGGATAATGCTGAATAGCTAGCTCGCTACCGTTAGCCAATTAAGCTAATGCTAGCTAACCTAATAGTAGCGTTTTGGATTCTAACTTTTGAATGTAGTCAA
Source organism: Galaxias brevipinnis (assembly GCA_036023535.2). Lineage (NCBI taxonomy): Eukaryota > Metazoa > Chordata > Actinopteri > Galaxiiformes > Galaxiidae > Galaxias > Galaxias brevipinnis. The sequence continues at coordinate 12,353 of JAVQIZ010112386.1, forward strand.
GTTGACAATGTGTTGGGGTCTGTCTTCTATTTTTGTTAGAAAGACAACCGTTAAAATGAATACCGAAACAGATCTTCCACCGACAAATCATGGCAAGTACCAAGTATCGTTAACTGTTAGGCCGAGTCATATTAGCTCGGGCTAACATTATATGGTTTCTTCATTGTGTGGTGTGTGCGCCGCTACTCAACGCTGCCCCAGCCATGGTTCCGGTCCTTTGCTCTGTAGCCTACTTGCGACGTCCTTGCTTTGCTTTTATCAGACAGCAATGCAGAGTTGTAGTCCTTTTATATTAGGTCTACCCTAGCTGGTCCTGGGAAGTTTCTGAATAACTACCTGCTCCCCAGTTGGGATTGAGTTTATTTAATGTTATCCAATGTTAACTGTGTTTTGCGCTTCTACTAGGTTTAAAAACAGGGTATAACCATGAGGCTGCTGCCTGCACTGGTCCATCATCTCAGATTCCTGGACTGTCTCAAAATGCGAACGATGGTCCTGAGGAGAGGAGCCGTGGGCGCCGGGTTGGAGTTGTAGATAGTGATTCTGTCTATGTTAAACTTGCGAAACAAGGGGGGCAGAAGGGTAAGATATATACATATCTACTATATCCGCATACTTGTCTTGAGTTAACATACAATGTGTGTAGGATAAGAATTTCTTTCTAATAGCTTTGTCTTCTCATTACTGGTGCAGATTTATTGTGGCATGAGGAAACTAATTTGGAAACCAAACCCAATTCCTCATACAAACCCCCAGATTGGTTTTCTACAACTTCAGACAGTCAAGTTGAGAAACTAAGGTAAATACATAAAAAATGTAGAGTATAGCACATTCCTCTGCTTTAGCTTAGGGTTATTTCATGTCAACCCAAACAGCCATGTCACCCATCATTGGAGAGGATCTTGAACCATTCTCAACAGTTGCATAACTAGTACAACTATAAGCCTAACATTATTTTGTATTAAAATAATTTGAGCTGTGAAATCCAAATTCCTTGATTTAGTCATGAGTAATCCAATTACATGGTCAACATTCCACATTTAACATGATATGTTAATCAGTAGGTAGCCTATGCATTGACCAGTATTTCCGCTGGTAATGTTTTGATGTGGCCTAGCGCCACAGCCACAGCCTAAATTTTTTAGAGGAAAAAAAAAGATATTAGCTAATCAATCTAAGATGGCTTGTTACACCCATAACATTTGTTTTGTACCAGCACATTATTTGGTTTGTTGTCAGTTATTGAAATAATTATTTTCTCTTTTAGCCCGACTGAAAGAGAAGTGCCTAATTTTATGATACGTGAGGAGTTTAAGAAAAGCACTTCAGGCTTTCAACCAAGAGATGCCCCTTTTGGGAGTGACAACAAATCGGCTTGGGAGCGGGATGGTGGAAAAGAAAAGGTTAATTTGGAAAACTTCACTATGTTGCTTCAGATTGTCAGATACAGTTGTTTTTTTTGACATGTTGCTTGAGTGGCTGTGTTGTCACAAGTAATCGTAGAAAAAAAATTTAAATCAAACTAATGTATTCTACAGTTAGACTTTTTTTTTTTTTCTTCATAGGATTAGGGGAATATACCTAACAATCTTAAATCCTTTAGCAACAAAGTAATACAATTTTTGATATTAAAATCCTTGGGGTTTTTAGGTAAATCATGAACTTTTTCCTCCACAACCGATGAAGTACCAAAGTTTTCCCTGTTTTTACCTTATATACCTACTTTTGTACCTACAAGTATATTCAGTTGACATTTACTGTTCAAATTATTGGAGAGTCTCGTTTGGAAAGTACAACGAACTATGCGATTTCTAGATTTGGTTCATGGATTTTATACCATCATAGTCACTCTCATTATTTTTCTTCCAGAATCTGGAAGTTGCCCCTAACAGCCAGATGGAGAAGTTGTCTGTGTCCGCTGTGGAAGACTACAAGTCCAACAAATACAAAAAGATGTATGTGCTTTTGTCCACCAGATGGCTATATCTGTCGTTTTATACACTTGCTGAAGAGTACACCCCTGCAGGTGTGCTAGTGGTAGTATGAAAACCCTCCCATTACCTTGCATGGAATGTCTTATTTTATTAAAATCCAAACAAAGCCCAGTTACCTTAGGGACCGACTGGCTTTTGCACAAGATCTTTAGTTATAACCATCGTTGCAGAAAAAAACGAACTGTTCCCTATTTAATACTATATAATGAACATTAAACTTTACTAGATCCTAAATTTAAATAAAAAAATCTGTTTATCTTTAATTATAGATTAAAGATAAACAGATGTTTAAATTTAGTTTTAGGATCTAGTAATGTTAAGATTGATAAAGTTTGTATGAGCCTTTCTATTCTGATGATGGCGCAAATCATGTAGTCATATAGAAGCTTATCACATGATTTCAAACCGGTCTACCTCCCTGTTTGTTTGAGTTGGCTCTGTCGTACTGTGCAAATGTTCTTTTTACATTTGGCGAGTGTCTTTGACCTGTCAAAATGCATATTGACCTTCTAAACAAATAGCAAGGAAATTAACACAAATAAATTGTCTTTAAATCTGCTGAATAAAATCATAACTTGATTTGCTAAAGCACATACCGGTAGAGTAAGTAGCCAAAAATATATCAGAAATGTACAGTGTCTTTAAGCAATTCATTGAATTTGTGAATTTTTTTTCAATACCGACTTGCTTCATGCTCATGTTTGTTTCTGATAACTTCCACTGGTGTTCTTGTTCTGGTCTTTTATGAGGTTTTATCACCCCAACTAGTCCACGATGTTTCAGTGAACGTTATGAAAGAGACATTTTGATAAGCAGGTAAACGGAAGCATAACACATCTCTGGAGAGGAGAGGCTAAAACCTTATCTGTGTTTATGAAGGACTTCAGTCAAATCAACATGTTTACGTTTGTTTAATTGAAATAAGACCTGAAAATCGAAACTGGCCCTGAACACATCTCACTAGATTTGTGCTGCTCTAAAACGTATTCCTTATCTTAATGCTTAACAGACTTTTAAAAATGCTTGAGAGTGACAGCCTACATACCCAATACTAATGTATTATTTGATATATTTCAATTGTTTGCTATTTTTGTCTTTTAACAGATCTTATGAGAAAAAGACAGTTCCCTATAGTATGTCAAAGCTCCTGAGCTTTGGCTATGCAGAGGATGATAAAGTCTCCACAAACTCTAATTTGTCAAGTAAGTAGCTTTTTTCATAGTGCTTGTCTTCCATACTTGAGGACAAATATTCATATAATGTAAAGGTACATAATTTCTATGTCATCATCCAGTACCATCATGAAATAAATAGCTCTGTTACACATTAATGGGGAGAGAACTGAAATCATGACTTAAATTGTGATTGTAGACTACCTTTTAACATTTGTGTGTGTGTGTGTGTGTGTGTGTGTGTGTGTGTGTGGCATTCTATCAACAGAGGAGTAGAAGATGAAAGGTGAATTAAAAGTCATACCAACAGAGAACCTGACCAACGTCCCTATTTAAATGTCAAAAAGTCTATTTAACACACTACTAGAAACACCTTTTACGATACACGTTTCGATTTAATACAATTAGTATTTGCACTGTTGTCATGCTAATGTTTTTGTGTCTGACCCAAATTAATTGGAGAAATTGGTTTTAATAAGTCTGAGTCAACGATGGGTTATTTGCTGTGCCTGAAATTGTTGCCTCATATTAAATGCATTTGAACTGAGATTGTATAATTACAATTCAGAACATGCTATCTTTGCCTTATACTAGCCGGAATGACAACTTGTCTGTTTATTTGAAGGACTTTGTTTTATACATCTTCATTGCATTTTGTAAAGACATTTTGTTTAATAAAAATGTGCATGGAAAACATTGTCACCTGGTATTTATAATACATTCATTATATAAAAAACTAATTCTGAATAAGTTTTGAAGTTTACTTATTCTAGTCTAGCCAGTTAAACAAGCTTTCATTTCCAGAACGATAAGTGAATGAATGACGAAATGTTTAGTCAGTCAATAATTTAATTTCAAGTGTTTGATTTGGAAAGTACTGGTCTTATTTAGTATAAAATTTGATTTAACCTTTAGAGGATATGAAATTGTGTCTGACTTTAGTAGGCTTAGCAGAATTGAATTGTGGACCTATTGTATAGTCCAGTAGATAGGCAATTAATTTGTATAACAATTGTACACCAACATATAAACTTTGTTTTGTTCTTACTGATGTTGATGAAAAAGACATAGAGGTTTGTCTTCTATGCCAACTACTGGTAATGTTTAACATCACATTTGACAGTTTGGGATCAGTGAACATTTCATAGGTGGAGGGAAGACACTACTCCTCCCTCAACAGCCAATCACCCCAGACACAGGGCCAAGGGTCACAGCTATATCAGCTTCTATGTCGGGGGCAGCTCTTTTATACCAACATTAGGTGCCAAAGGAGATACAAACGAGTCTGACTCCATCATAGAGCATTTTATGATTTTTACTCTATTTTCTGGACTGAGAGGCGCACTGCTCTTAACCTGTTTGTTTTTAAATATAAAGTTGTCAACTAAGTCTTCATAGTAAATTCATTACATACTGAACTGCAAACATGGCACCTATTCTTCTTAACTGTATGGGAGGTAGTGACCACACTGAATACATCGAGTGAGTTTTTCCTTTTCCTGCTTTTGCAAACTTGTTCTTCACTGGGAGGTTATTGTTATTGGCAAAGGAAGATTTTAGTGTGATTCTAATGTAAAGCAATTACATTGGGTTATAACTAATAATAACTGTTTTCATGGTTTTACACAGACAAGAAGTCCATGTGAATAACCCACACTTAGATACTATGGAAGAGGACATTCTCTATCACTTTAGCCTAGGGACCAAGACTCACAACCTACCGGAGATGTTTGGAGATATTAAGGTTTGCAAAATGAGACAATACATAAAAAAGAGTGTCTGAGATGATTAACTGCAATATAATGTTGACGACAACAGATTTTTGACTTCACTCTCTTGTCGATACAGTTTGTCTGCGTAGGTGGCAGTGGGAATCGGATGAAGTCCTTTGCCCAGTTCATCCACCAGGAGCTGCGTCTGGCAGGAAACATAGAGGACATCAAAGATATCTGTGAGGGAACAGACCGTTACTCCATGTTCAAAGTAGGACCCGTGCTCTCTATCAGTGTAAGTGTTTCATGAGTCGTTTTTCCTGTTGCTTTCTTACCATAATGCTATATCGAAAAAGACACTCGTTCAAAATACAGAAATATCTTCAAAATGAAACAATTCCCCTCGGATGTAAAACAAAAGAATTTGTTCCACTGACTCAAATCGGTTCAAATCAAACCTGTTTTTTCCCCTCTGTTTCTGCCCCTGTAGCATGGCATGGGAGTCCCCTCTATATCCATCATGCTGCATGAGCTCATCAAGCTGCTGCACCACGCTCACTGCCGTGACGTGGTCCTCTTCCGCTTGGGCACCTCCGGTGGAGTTGGTAAGAATTTTGTGTCCTTGGTCATGAGCCTAACGAGTCAGCATACTCTTAGTTGTGTGGACCAGCAAAGCCGAGGTAAAGGCTTTGAGAAGGTTACCTGACGTGCCACTCGTCACCTCCAGGTCTGGCCCCGGGGACAGTTGTGATCACGGACAAGGCGGTGGACTACTCCTTCCGTGCTCAGTTTGAGCAGGTGGTGTTGGGGAAGGTGATCCTCAGGAGCACAAAGCTGGATGCGGGGGTAGCTCAGGAGCTTCTGCAGTGCTCCTCAGAGATAAAAGATCTGCCCACTGTCATAGGAAACACAATGTGCACCCATGACTTCTATGAAGGTAACCAACCTGTCACGCACAACCTGTCGATGAGGAGTTGTAATTGTATTGTTTGGATGTCTTTAGCTAAGATCCTCTTTTCGATACGAGTGTATGTGTGTTTCCTGTAGGCCAAGGCCGACTGGACGGGGCTCTCTGTTCCTTCTCCACAGAAGATAAACTGGAATACCTGAGGAAAGCCCACAAGGCTGGCGTGAGGAATATTGAAATGGAGTCCACTGTATTTGCTGCTATGTGTCGTGTCTGTGACATCAAAGGTATGGTTCGCTATACGTTGTATACTGTTATACAGAAAATATTGTTGACGTGTGTCATTTCCATGTGTAAAAAATATATTTAAAAAAACATAACATGAGGGTCTTAAGTCTCCAAAGAGGCGGCCTCTGATGGGGGTAATTCTAACAGTTCTTATTTTGCCCTCCAGCTGCTGTGATTTGTGTGACTTTGTTGAACCGCTTCGAGGGAGACCAGATCTCCACCCCTCATGATGTTCTGGTGGAGTACCAACAGAGGCCCCAGGTCCTGGTGTCCCACTTCATCAAGAAACGCCTGGGCCAAGTGTGTCTAGCACAGAACCCCAGGCCTATTGTCAAATGAAGTCTGCATAGCTAAAGCCTTAACTTAACTGTGAATATATGTATATAGTTACAATATGTAGATATGTGCATTGTACCCTTATTTAAAGTTTTAAAAACTAATGAGGAGGATTTCGATTGATTTGATGAAGCTCCAAGAGTCTCAACTGTTTGTTACTTGTGTGTATTTTTATGATATTATACTAGTGTGTTGTCATGTAACTTCCAGAAAGCTAAATAAAATGGCTGAAAAAAATAACATTTGCCTCTTACATGTTTCTTTCTTTTTTAAACAATACCATACCAAACACTATTCTTGTCATTATTCTTGTTTGGTTGGTCTAAAACTTTATATTTAGAATTTCATCACACCAGATACTATATATTAGTCTTTAATATATTGTTTTTAAACTAAGGTGAGATTGATATGCATCTAACTCAAGCAAAATGGCAACAGCTATAAACAAATAGATTGAAGTTCATTTAAAAAAGCCAGAAGGTAGTTGCTTTATGATAGGCTTGAACTTTACCCATTTACACGATGTGATCAACTCAATATAGCATGGGTTTTCTATTACATAAAGGTAGATAAGAAGGGTCTGCCATTTCAGCTCAATTACATAAAATCTCAGTTTTACACAGCATAAAAACATCCAAAGTAACTTCTGGAAAAACCTTTTTCACAAAAAGTAATTTATGTTTATTTATAATGATAGGTGACCATAGCTCATTGTAGTGTATTTACCTAGCAATATTACAGAGAAGATCACATTTATGTAATAGAAACGTTTATTTACTTCCATGTTCTTTCAAAGGGTACATAACTTGCATATAGATTTGTTTGTATACACATAGGTACGACTTGTTTGTACTTTTAATGTCAAAAAGAGACATCGGTTTTATGACTTGAAGACTGTGGACTCGGTGTCTCGTCGAGGAGGTTTGGTGGGCTGGATCTCTGACATAACTTCTCGGGCATATAGCGACTGGTGGAGACCTGCCTGACGAAGTGCCTGCTCAATCCGCACTCTGGGATCAGAAACAATCTGAAAAAGAGACAAGGGGAGGTTTGCTTTTTCATTTGGGCCCTCAAATAATCCTAATCTATTGTTTCAAAGATAAATGCTTCAAAGGGTTCCTTCTGGGTTGGGTTTCGATGGTCCAAAATGTTATTGTGTTATTCTACGAACTTTCCTATTCACCCAAGGTCAGTTACTGATCTGTCAAAGTTTCTGCTTCAAGGATAATGATCATTCACTAATGATCTTTATTTTCGCCGTGTACAGTCCCTACACGAACAGGCGTTGGTATTATAGACCCACACATACTGTATACTCATTGACTGGTCTGCCTCAGCCTTGGCAATCATGCTTATATAAAAGTCCATCATTGCATGAGCAAGTTAAATATTATAGTGACAAACCGGTAAGCTTGCATAATAACATCATGTGGGTTTTCACAAGTTCAACAGAAAACAGAGCCAATATCATACACGTTAGCTCATCTACACGGCCTTGAGAAAAGTCCACAGCCTTATCAGTCAATAACTAAGAGAAACAAGTTATTTAGGGGACACAAACGCTAGATTACATTGTGTAGGGGTCTTGATGTGTGACAATGAGAGTTGAAGAAAAGGTCGCAGGCACATTGGTTTCACCTGTGAATCAGTGTAGGTGTTTAGATGATAAAGAGGCTTGTGCAGAACAAACTCCTCCTCCTCCTCGATCTTTTGCCGGTTCCTCCAAGCCTCTGTTTCTCCCATCATCCTCTCTGGGTCCACCTCAGCCACTACTGCCACCTAGTACAAAAGACCCACAAAACAAAACAAAAACCAACGTTACATTCCGAAGTGGTAAAGTCACACTGCATTCTCACATCCCACCACATGGAGGCAGTGATCCCTAAAGTCTGCCAAGGAGAGATCCTATCAGATTGCCTAATGGGGACTGCCTAAGCGTAGATAAAACCCACCTGATTTCTGAGCGCCTCTAGACGGCTCAGCTTCTCTTCTTCCTCTCTCTGCCGTTGGAGCGCCTGCGCCTCTCGCTGCTCCCTGCGTTGCTGCAGTGCCTGCTCCCGAAAACGTGCCCTTGGGGTGGAGTACAGAGGGTAAGGACATCAGGGCAAAAAGCGCCTCACCCCAACCCCCACCACCACCACCCCCACCGCCACCACCTATCAGTTGTGGCCCAGCAGGCCCCCAGGCTGGGGAGCTTTATGAAGCTGACAGAGAGAAGCTTCGCTCCCTGGCTATCTCATGTCCGCCTCGACCCCGACTGAGCCTGTACCTCCCTCTGTCACTTCCCAACTCCTTCCCTGCTGTGGACATGAAAGCCTCATGGAATCCTGCGGAAAACCCTGTCTAAATACTGGCCGCTGCGCGTGACATGGCATTCCAGAGGAAAATACAATTTGTGGCATGCAGTCCACCACTAAGCTAATATCAATGGTGTTTTCGAATACGTGCACATATCCATTTTACCCTAAGGTCAACCCCCCCCTCCTCCTCCCTCCCCCCAGCTCAAAGCTCGCTAGCTTGGGTGCCAGGCATGGAGCCTCACTTTTCCTGTCCTTTACGTCCCCTGAAATGATGATAGTGCGTGCCTCACCTCTCCTTATCTCTCCTCGATTGATCCGCCATGAGGATCCTGAGGTGAGCCAGCCTCTCCTGGTCCCTCCTCTCTCCCTCCTCCCTCCGTCTCTGTTGTTTAGCATAGAACTGTTTCACCTGCAGTTACAAACAAAAGATTAAACCTTGTCAAAAAAAGTTGGCACTCGCAGCAAGTCAGTGCCATGAAACGTTACTACCTTCATGTCCTATTGATTGCGACAGCGGCACATCGGCTAGGGGTAAATAGAATGAATGAGATGATATTTCATTGTCTGCCACATAACTGTTTGGAATAATCAGTAATCCATTTCAGCCTAAATGCCTCCATTAATCAAATATTCTCTCAGGTTTCCCATGCTCTTCTGGTAAACCCCAGAGGTGGGAGATAATCAAACAGAAACACGTGCATAAAAAGAAAAATTCACATACACAACCACAAGAAGATAAACATTTACACACAAATGCACAAGACATTTATAACACGCTGAGAGTGGATGGGTAAACGATGAGCAAAACAGCAAACACCAGCAGATGACAACACATAACCATCCATTCTAATTCAGCAAAAAGGAAACAATTAATCAAGCTCATGATACTCATCATGGCCAATCTGCTCCCTCTGAAATGATTAGAAAGGTATTTATTTCACTCTGTCAACTCTTGGCAAGGCTGGAATCCACAGGGTGAGTTCTTTCCAAATGAGTCCAGGGGGCTACTTATATTTCCTGAATACCACCAGCAATCTCATGAATCTTTCTTCAGAATAGAGCAACCAGTGAAGCCAGTGAAACCTCATACAGCTTGGCTGTAACGCAGACCTACTGAAGACACAGTATAGAAGCGTGTTACTGTGTGGAGACGTGGTTACCATCTCTTTTTGCTGTGACCTCAGGGCTGCTTCCTTCTCCTGCTGCCTCCTCAGTCTCTCCTCCTCGGCCTCCTGTCGCCTGGAGGCGATGGCCGCCTCTAGTCGGTACACTTCCTCCTGATGGGCACGCCACTGCTGCAGCTAGACAGACACGCATTAACACAAATATTAGATTGTGCCCCCATGCGCGCACACTCACACACACACACACACACACACACACACACACACACACTCACACACGGAGGTCAAGCACAGGTTATTTCCAATCAGAGGTTGCCTGTGAGGACAGAATCCCAAACACGGGCACCCAACTGGGTTTCGGTGCAGTGTGAAGAAGAGGGTGGGGGTGTTGAAAGGGAATCTGAGAATCTCACATCGCATTTGTGTTTTAGAAAAACGCTCAACACAACCACAGCATTGGATCCTGCTGGCCACTCTTTTCTTACAGCTCAAATCTGCACAGCCCCTATATAACAAGTAGCCTGAAGTACATGCACCCATACACAAACACAACCTTTCTCTCCATTTCCCCTCTATGTGACCCTCTACAAATTCACAATGCAGACTGACTCCAACAACCCAACCCAAACACACCCCACTGCACCCCCACCCCAACCACACCCCACCGCACCCCAACACACACGCGCGCGAGCACACACGGTTGTCGGGGAGTGAGTGACAGGTTGGTTATGCACTAGGCTCCCTGCGGCACTGCGGGCACTGAAGTGTTGCATTCCAAACAGGCAGATATTCACAGATCCATCAGCAGAGAGCTTAGGAAGCCTCACGGCATAGAGCCATGCATTAACAAAGCCTAGCACACATTAACACCCCTCAGCATCATCAAGCCAATAAGCTTGATCTGTGCAAAGGTGGAACCAACAACTGCCGGCTCCACTGTTTGGAGAGGGATTTATGGGGACTACCCCGCCTATAATTTCATGACATATAAATTAGGGGTGGAGACGTTCCTGTTTTGGAATTGATTCGAAGTTAAGTGTTTTATAAACTCAGTTGAGGATTTGTGTCTGTTTTTTTTAGAAGTACAAAATATATATATAAATTTTTTTTTTATGTAGAGCGATAGCTTTTTTGTTGTTGTTTACCTAGAGGCTAGCAGCTGTGGACCAGACGTTGCTAAAATCCCACATGAACCTTTATTCCACCATACCCAGAGTTCACTCTTGAAAAGGCAATAAAGGGATGCAAAGCAAAGCGACAATTATTGCCAGGTTTTAGTGCATTCAAAGAAAGGTGCACTGTTGTCCACATAGATACAAGAAATCTGTTTGGCGCTTATCAAGGCAGAGTTTATTAGTGACATATGATTCTGGGAAAACAGATATGCGCCCTTCCTACATACAGCATTTAGAAGATTGCCACCTTTTCTAACTATTCCGAAAACTAGGAGACAATCAACTCGAGGCAGAGAGTAGGCCACATCTCTTTTGATCGATAGCCATTATGTGTTCCTTTCTCAATCTCAGAGATTGTTTTCATGTATACGTTATGGGTTATGTAATCCAATCAGGATGAAAAATCACACCTGAGAAAATCAGTTTTTCAGAACTCTGGATAACCAACACACGTAATTGCACCATCAATCAAGCCCCTCCCTAGCCTAGATAAGATAGCAATGTGCCTGATGCTGGAAACCGTCTAAGATGTTGAGGGAAAACGATCTACCATGGCTCCTTACCCACTGCCAGAACAGCTGATCACCTGATCTGGTATGTCTTGAATGTTTAGGCTCAAAATGAATATCTCACAGTACAAAGGAAATAACATGCTCACTTTTTTTTGCAGTGTCTAACAATTTGTCCATGCGATCTCATCCTCTGTATTATTCTACAGGAAATTGACTTCTATGCATTCTGCATGGCGACCCAGAGAATTACAAAAATGTCCAAATGTCAAAATGACACAATTACGATTGTCTTTTTTCGCAGCCTCCCTAAAGCTTTTTGATCGTTTACTTCTACAGTTTATCTGCCACTGGTTGGGCATAGGTAGACTTATACTCCTTCTCAAGGTCACTGGGAAAGGCTCTTGGCATTTAGTAACTTGAAGTATGAATGAAATGAAAAGCTACAAATTGAAACAACAGAAAGAACTGAACACCATCACAGCTTTTCAGTCTGCCGGTGGCGCCTATTGCACATGAAAGAAACAAATAGATATCTGAAGAACAACGATAAAAGCAGTGCTGGTCTTTGTGTGGCCATACAGGGGCATCAGAATGGAAATGTATGCCTAATACAAGCATTGATAACAACCCTCTATGTAACTAGTCAATTTGATAGCCTTATTTACATGTGAATCCCCTGAATCCTTCCAACTTTACCCACTCTATATCCTGGGCTAAATACCAAGGTCCATTCCAGGTGCTAACCTCTTTTGCGGGAGATGGGTGGTGCAGAGATTAGTAACTAATCATTCAGTGAGTTGGCAGTGATAACCCTTTGTGTGGCCCACGCACCATCTCACCTACTGAGAGCTGAGGAATGTCCATCAAGCAGCTCTCAGTGCTGTGCACACAAACACTCCTACACAGAGCTATTAGCACACAGTGCCTACTGCCTAGGGATGTGCTCATTGCTGGGCACATACAGGCGAGTACTGCAGGGAGAACACCCAGAACACCTGGTCAAAAGTTAATCTGTAACAGCGTTGATGCCCCTGCCAAGTACTCCAGGGAGCATGCCCTGTAAAATAAGCTGAAAGGCAAAACACATTTGTTTTCCACATTGTTTTCGTCTCTCTCTCTCTCTCTCTCTTCTCTCTCTCTCTCTCTTTCTCTCTGTCTCTCTCTCTCTCTCTCTCTTGCTCTCTCTCTCTCCTCTGTACTTTTCTCTCTAGCTTGTGCTCTTCGCTCTTTGCTCTTTCCCCTCAGCATCTGGGTTGAATGTGTTCAATCAATTCATTCCATTCAGTCGTGGGTTCCACATGCTGCTGTGAAACACACAATAGCTCATCAAATGCCTACGAGACAGACACATCTGTGGGAGGCAAAATTAGAAACAGAAGCGAGGGTCTGTGGGCTCAAGGTAGCCATGGCAATTACTTCAAAGAGACAGACAAAAAAAACAGTAGATTCTTGTAAAAAAGAAAAGTCATAATCCAAACTTCTATTAAATCATAATTGTACACGATTTGGACATGAAACATATTGCAACTGAATGATTTCTGCTGTCTTTAGATTCCAATTTTTTTACAAAACTGTTTTTTGAGATTGATTCCAACTTAATTGTCCTCTTCAAAATAATCCATTCATGTCTTGCCGCATCATTTACTTTATCCTAGCCAACATGTTTCTGACACCAAGTGCCAAAATCAAGATAAAGGACCTAAAATAACCCTACATCTGTAGCTACAAAATGGCCCTTAATAACAACAGCTGGATGATCGTTAATGTCGGCTATGTCCAGATGTGGAGTAACAAGTCTCATTTTACCCAGTGCTCTCACAGGATAATTCCCCCTAGCTCTACTCCACATCCACAACCATCTGTGTGGAGGGAGATGGCAGGCTTGATGTAGCATTAAGGTCCAGTCCTTGGGAGAGGACCTGCCCTTCAGAGCTGAGAGTGGTTGACCTGGCAGAGAAAGTATGTACCCTGGGCTCGTCTGCTCCGTAATTAGCCCAGGAGGAGAGTTCAGTGGGGTGGCAACCTCGGCACACACAGCTCCTGTTCAAAAGAGGTCAGGACCAGCATCTCTGGACCCTGCCTATCAGGAGAGTGGGATACGCTCTTAGAAATAAAAGCATCTTAAAACCAGGTGAAGCTTGGTCACAGGGATTTTCATAATTCACGAACAGAATAAGGAATATTCTCAGAGCCCTTGCCGATAAGGGATTGCTTATTGTACGTAATTTTTTCTGTAAAATTAGCTGTCCTATTGACTTCAAAATAAACTCTGAGATGAGGATGCACATGAACAAACAAGACAAATGCCTTCCCAGCGCCGTGCTAGCTACAACTCAAACCTGCCATGCCAGCGCTACTTTGCTGGGGCACCACAAAAGCCCACATAAAAGACTTGAGTGAGAGTTTATTTCAGCAGTAAATCACAAATCACGGTTGATTCAGAGGATCCACTGGAGACAGAGGCAGCAGCTGCAGAAACAAAGCGTTGGCAGTCTGCAGACGGGATGGAAGGAGAATCCATCTTGTCCTCAGGATGTGTCGCTGGGTTAGGATGATAAGGCCAAAAAGATTGGCTGGAAAAGCACCTATCAATTGAGCTCCCATCTGCACACGCGCATACACACCCGCGTGCACTCACACGTGCATGCACACGCACACAAACATAAACGCACACACATGAATACATATCTCTTATTCCATGGGGTTTTGAAAAGCAACATAAAAAAAAAAATTAAGTGGCAATTGGTTTCCTCAGCATGTCTACACACATCTGTCCCACGGCAGCATTGCATTATTGACAACATGTAGCACCAAGGAGTCTATGCATGTGAGGGCACTGGGACTTACACGGGTACACAGTGAGTACACAGGCCTATATGTGTGGCTTGCAATTTTGACATGTCAGGATAAACATATAAGTTACCACACTAAGTAAGGGAAACATATGGACAACTCAATCAGGGTCCAGCTATCCATGTATTAAAATGAGCAGACGGAGCTAGTGCCAATGCCAGGCTTAGTGTGTCAGAGTACTTAAATATCTAAGCCACCACCATGGTGACCCTGGACCCTCCAGAGCTCCCACAACTCATTCCAGTCAACAACCTAAGCAGTACTTGTTCCATCAACCAGACAGCACAAGTACACATAATTATGACTCACTGCAGCTAGGGTAAGGCAGGTTCTCTCATGTGTGTTACTTGTTTGTGTGGTGAGCGGACCAAACACACCCTGAGAGACAGCTACACCATGTTAGCAAGGCGAGGCCGTCCTTATTAGCTTGTTTACATTCACAGCTCATCCCAAGTGGGAGCCAAACTGTGAGACGCTGGCAAGAAGGCTGGCATGAGGATATCATGGTGTGAGTGACTATGCACACTACTCAGTGGATACACATAGAGGCTAGGCAGGAAGAGGCTGTGGTTTGTCTGCCTCTCCTGCCCACTCCAGGAAGTGAAGAATTTACAAACGCATGTCCTTCAAAGACAAGGATGAATACATTTCAAATATTGTATGATTATTATATTTAATTGTCGCAATATGAAAGGATAAAACCAGGGATCGTTGGTGAGTCAACTCCTAGTGATTGTACGTTCTAACAAACATTGTCTTGGTAACTTTAAACCCAACTGAGGAACTCCTTAAATAAGAGAGAAAGACTTTGTTTGCAGGGCTCTACCTTGTCTCGGAGACTTGAGCAGATGTCCTGTTGGTGCTGGCGGTCTCGGTGGAGGTCCAGCTCCTCCTGGTGGGCATGCCTTGCCTCCTCCAGGGTGAGCAGGGCTTTGGCCAGCAGCTCTGCCCGGTCCCTGTGCCAGCTCTGGGCCAGCAAGGCCAGCTGAGCCTGGGTGAAGCGCTGCCAGTCCCAGCGCCGCTCATGCTCGGTCTGTTAGGACACATGTCGGGAGAGATCAAACTGGGTATCTGCTCCAGAGGTTACTCCGTGAAATAAATCCCAAATATTTCTGATTGATCCAGAGTTTTAAGTCCCCATTACTATATCCTACTCTTTAACCTCCCTATACATTTTTAACAAAACATTAAAAGGTTAACTGCATAACATTTCAAACTGTTTTTTTGAGGACCAGACAATAAGCTGTAAATAATGCTCCTTAGTGTAAAACCCGTAACTTCGTATGCATAACATGTCAATAGAAAACATGGTACAAGAGTTGGGGGCAACTGAAATGAGTGCACCGCCCACTTGGGAGATACAAAATGGACCTTTACCTGTCAGCAAGATGACCTTAAGGAAGCCAGAATGTGTTTGTGTGTGAGAGCTGTCGGTGGCTATTCATCATTGTGTCAGCCCCTGAACAGAGGCAGCTCCACTTGGCTGCCTCATAGGAACGGAGGGAATGATATTCATCTACGGGCTAATAGCAGCTAACTGACGGTGGGGAGGCATTAGACGGCTGACTGGCTTTATTGAAAATGAGTGAGCTGACAGACCTGCCAATAGAACATGGGCGCCAGGGGCAGCCGAGCACATCCCTGTTTATTACAGCACAACTTTAGAACGGCAGGAAGATCCATCACCCTCTCTCTCTCTCTCTCTCTCTCTCTCTCTCTCTCTCTCTCTCTTTCTCTCTCTCGCTCTTTCTCCCCTTTTTGATGTCTCGTTTTTTTTTCTCTCAAAGAAAAAGTGTATGTGCATGACAGAAAGTGTCCGTGCGTGCGCAAATCCAAACACATCCAATGTGAGAATGTGTCTATATAGATAAGTGTGTGTGTGTGTATGAGTGTGTGTGTGTATGAGTGTGTGTGTGTGTGTGTGTGTGTGTGTGTTTGAGTGGGCTCTGTCACAGTGGGTGCTATTACAGTGATAAAGTGCTATTAGTCCAGCTGCTGTGTGGACGATCTTCTGTCGAGCCTCCTCTCCTTGCGGAGTAAGCGGTGCCGTGAGCACCTGACAATAAATAACTATTCTTCCCCATAGCCACTATAAAAGGATGCCTCTTTTTTGGAAACATCATGGGCATTTCTAGTGAATCAAAAAGGTGACAATTGTCCTCCTACATGTTGTGACGATCTCATCATGTCTGTATGTCAGTAATGAGCCTGTTCCAGCAGAGGGCGGACTTTACACTTCAGAGGACATGTCAAGTGTCCGTGATCCTCATTAGTTGATTACAAATCATAGGTTACGATGCAAAAGCCCCAATCACACGCACAGACATGCGCCTTGAACAGAAGCTGGGCAAAAATGGCAAAGTTGATTGGAGGTCGTTATGTTACAAGGATAGGATTAGACCGGATCACAACGACATAATCCAGAGCTCGACATTACCAGAGAAGCAAAGAGTGAACAAGGTCAAAAAGGTCAGCAGTGTCTAATCACACTGGAACGCCAGACTCGTTTCCAGTTATTTTGTCATTGGGTCACACACAGAAAATGTGGAACTGTAATCGTTTCACAAAGACAGTGATTATAGATGGAACAGTGTTAAATTGCTGAAAGAGCTCTTTGTACAGCAGTTCATTTCATGTGGCGGTGCTTTTAAAGTGACGAGGCAAAATCAAATGGCTGCACAATTAAGGATTTCCTTCCTTGCATTTCAGTTTCCGTTATTTCACATTATTTTTGGGAAAGGATTGGGGAAAGCTGCAGGTAAACGGTTTTAAACACTTAGCAAGCACTGGGGAAAATTTTGGAAAGAGAGAAAATGTCTATTATCACACAAAGATTTGTTTTCAAATTACCAAATCTTGGTCTTGACATTAATTTGCATAAGGACTTGAGAAGAATTGTCAATGGATTACCATCATTTAAACTGATTTCTGTCAGATAAAATGGGAATGCAGTTGTGTAAAACCCCTTTAAGCCATGTGCAATAACATCCCCTAGCAAAACAGACTGTCGACTCCAACGTATTAGTAATGTCACTTCTGTAATCTTCAAATTCACAATTTCACTTTACAAAAGACCCATATGTCAATATGGATGAGCATAAAAAAATATATAAAAAGAACAGAAGTGACAAATCTACCAAGAATTATAAGGCCGGTCATGGGGAAAATGGACAGGATTCATTACATGTCTAATGGAGCAATAATACAATATGCAGACATAGTAACAAACGGAAATATGCAATGTCTGCAAAATATTTTAGAACATATCAAATTACTACACCTTATTAGCTTTGCAACAGCTGTGCAGTTAAACCATACTATTTAGGCTCCTTTGCTGAATATAGCTAGTTGGGTCTAGAATACCAGTCTGAGATGGAAACGTCTTTTTATTGAGCTGTATGCCAAATTAAGAAATGCTCTTTCACATCGGTTGTGCCACACTGTTTGAAATTCACACCGATAAGCTAAATTAAGCGAGCCAAGCTAATTATGACTAATTGCTTAACTCAGTGGAGTCAGCACTTGTTCATAGAAAATGGCATTAAAGAAAGCGTGTCAGGGAGTGTGGCACTGCCGGCTACCTCTTAAGGCACAACGTGGCTCAGAGTGTAGCACCGAGCTAAACCTGATAAGAGGAGAGGTCACAGGCGGTCGCCATGGCGACAGCAGAAGCTGGGGTGGTGACACGAAGGAGGTGTCCACCGAAGGTGACATGGCACATTCTGGAGCATGGTAAAACACATTATTCACTGACTGTCTGCAAGTGTGCGTGTGCGTGCGTGTGTGTGTGTGTGTGTGTGTTTGAGTATGACAGGCCGGGTTGTGTAAACTGTCCACTAACCAGCTCCTGTCTGGATCTGTAGGGGAAGAGCCTCTGCAGCATGTCCATATACAGGGCTCTGCGGTTGGGCTGGTCCTGAGGGTACTGGCCCACTGTCATCTGAAAGCGCAGGTGGTCTTCTGCACACCAGCCACTGAACCTGGACAGACATTGAACATGAGCCCACAAGCAAAGCAGGCAACTTAAGGACATAACCTGAAAACAGAGCAGAAACCCCTGTCCTCTGTGCCTCCAGTCACCATGTCCTTTCAATTAGCATCCCCCAACCCAACACTTTCCAAAGGTATGAAGCTATAAACACAGTGATTACAGTGAGTGGCTCCTTACACTGTGATTGGATCAATACAAATATTAATATTCTACACAACAGTTCCATAAACAACCACATACAGAGCAGGCCTTGACCTGCTCAGCAGCTTGGCATACCAGGGGAAAAAAAATCTGAAATCTCGCTGCGGTGCTGTGCTGCGGAAACCTTCCCGTTTCCCATCTCTGATCCAGAGCCAACCTGTGCCAGCAGGATCCCCATGCACCTCATTACAACCTAGCCTTGATTGAGATTGAGTCGGATAGTGTGATGACTGTAATTACAGCCTTGATTCATATCAATGGATACCACTGTCACCAGGCAAAATAAGATTAGTGCTTTAGTTGAACTGCTCGTGCGGGAGAGATCAATGCAGTCTATAATCAGCTTGGCAACTCCTGCGCGTAAGCCTACCAGTCCTTTGCTTGGTTGTTCTCTTGCAGCGACTGCAGCCTACTTTGGTACTTCTCAGCCAGGGATCGGAAGGCCAAGATTAGGGAGTCTTTTAGCCCAGGGTAGGGGCACTCTGACTGGAGCACCTCCTCTGGAACCTGCTGTTCTGTGCCCCCACGACAGTCCAAGGACTTTGTCAGGTACCCCTGCAGGTAACAACGTGCTTTGCTTACGTTTGAAATGCTGTGTTATTACGCAGCAAGAAAAGAGGCTATTGTTTGATCCTTGGCTTTATGCCTAGGAAGCCTCGTGGGCCAGAAAAAATAAGCCTACCTCTATTCCCAGGGCAGCAGTGTGCTCCTCCAAGGTCTGATACTCAGTCTGAAGTTTCTCTGCAATGTCCCGTTGCTGGTCTTTTACAAAGTCTACCTAAAATATAGGGAAGAATATCGTCAGAAAACCAAAATGATCTTATGATGGGTGGAATACATGAACTATCAACTATTGCCGGAACCTGATCACTCATAGAATCCCAGATGCCAAAATACTCTTTACGACAAAAACATTTGTTCAATATTTTTGCATGATTTCATTCTTCTCTGCCAGTCTCCTAAAAATAGCTGTCTGACTCGCATTCTCTGATATCTATGACATTATAAGAAAGTCTGTCTGATTAAAATTCCCAGAGCTTGCAGAAATATGAGGCCAGGCAAGAACACACCAAAGAGTCAAGGAGTTTGGGTAGGCAATGCAAATTGCAATGTTACACTCGCTTTAGACTGTACTTGTGATGAATGTTCAAATAAACTGATGATTGAGCCATGATCCATCGCTGTAGCTGGCTGCCCACAGAAATATACATAATCAGATTGATTTACAGATGGCAAGAGCAGTAATCATGTAGTCGTTTCTGGTCCCTTTAGGGGTTAGTTTTCTTCATGCTGCCCATAAAGAAAACAAAAGGTGGTTGTAGTTAGGCCGACTGGGGATAACCATCATTCTACTCAGTCTGGCTCACTGTTGTGGGTAATTCATAAATAGAGGTGATTCATACAATTGCTCAAAAAAAATTAAAGGAACACTTTTTAATCAGAGTATAGCATCAAGTCGATTAAACTTCTGGGATATTGATATAGTCAGTTAAGTAGCAGAGGGGGTTGTTAATCAGTTTCAGCGGTTTTGGTGTTAAGGAAATTAACAACAGGTGCACTTGAGGGGCAACATTGAGACAACCCCCAAAACAGGAATGGTTTTCCAGGTAGAGGCCACTGAAACTTTTTTTTTCCTCATCAGTTTTTCACTAGTTTTGCATTTGGCTAGGGTCAGTGTCACTACTGGTAGCATGAGGCGATACCTGGACCCTTCAGAGGTTGCACACGCAATGCCAGAAGGTTTGCAGTGTCTCCCAGTACAGCCTCAAGAGCATGGAGGAGATTCCAGGAGACAGGCAGTTACTCTAGGAGAGCTGGACAGGGCCGTAGTAGGTCCTTAACCCATCAGCAGGACCGGTATCTGCTCGTTTGTGCAAGGAGGAACAGGATGAGCACTGCCAGAGCCCTACAAAATGACCTCCAGCAGGCCACTGGTGTGAATGTCTCTGACCAAACAATCAGAAACAG
>JAVQIZ010112392.1:0-10040 GCA_036023535.2 Galaxias brevipinnis
AGACCTAGGACCAGGTGGAGGGATTATATCTCCACGCTGGCCTGGGAGCGCCTTGAAATCCCCCAGTCAGAGCTGGTTAATGTGGCCCGGGAAAGGGAAGTTTGGGAAGCCCTGCTGAAACGGCTACCTCCGTGACCCGACCCCGGATAAGCGGATGAAGATGATAATGATGATGAGATTCACAATAGAGATACAATGATCAAGCATTGACGATAGTTAATAGTATTGGCAGTGCCGAGGCAGTGGGAGTTCCCCAAATCAAATTCTGCTCCGGTTTACACTGGACCTTATATTATAAGGAAGTAAAATGTGTGCATCAACCTAGAACGCAAATGTCCAAATCCACAAGAAGGATTGTTTAAATAGACCTAGACCAACTGTCAAACAGATTTAAAGTTGTGTTCAGAGATAAGGTACAATAATTCTAGCTAGCACCCTTCGTCACTAAACCTGATGAAGGGGGTTGGGTAATATGGTAAGGTCCAAATGCGAAAGAGATGAAAGAGCCTGACTGTAACTAAAAAATGAAAACTTACACTGTAAGCTTATAAGCCAAACTAATGTCACCATATTACAATTTAACATGCCCTTAATGTTGAAGGAAGTGGTAAATGTTGTTTTACATCCTCTTTTAAGGTTAATGTTCCCTTTGCCTGTATCCCCACTCTTTTACAACCTAGTAAAGGATATGTCTTTACTGTTGTCGTTATCCACTTCCACATCTTCCATTGTTTCAAAATACTGACTCCAAGAGAGAGGCGTGAAATCTTTCTTCCGTCCAGGTCTGCATGATGGGGAAAGAACAACATAGGAGTCAATGACAAACATCTCAACTCGTCACATTCATAAATTTTATCATAAATGTTATCAATTAAGTAAGATAGACGGCAAGAAGGAAGTTCAATGAAGTGATTAATTTGTAACCCTGCAAAGTCCCTAACAACTATCCGAGTTGCACAACCCTTTAAAGCAGTGGATGACAATCCAGTCCTCAAGTACCCCTAGCCATTACAGGTATTTGATCTTCAAAAGGTGCTAGCACACCTGGTCTAATTAGTCACCTACAGCAAAGCCTTGACAAACTGCACCAGGTGTGCTGGCACTGGGTAAGATCAAATTCCTGGAGGACTGGATTGGGACAACCAGGTTAAAATTCCCAAAAATAATTTGAGTATGAAACCACTGGAAGCGCTGCTTTCGGATGTGCCTGTGCAAATGAATATGCAAAAGAGATGTGTATGATTTATGGTTACAGTTGTGTTTTGTATTCTGTTAAGGCCACAGTCAAAAATTATGATTTTGACTGTCAACTTCAGATTTCAAGAAATTTTGCATCTATAATTACCACATTCATAAAATGTACAAAATAATATTGAATAATGTATAAACATAATAATTTTTCCATTTTATACCAAGTCCGTTAAGTGCAGCTCGCGCAAATTTCAACTTTGTTAGCATTTTTCATGTAAAAGTTTGACCTGTCTTTTTAAAACTCTCCATATTGAATCATATATTGTTTGAAAGCCTGTTTTCTGGAACACAACCTTAGCTAGTCCATATATGGCCATTTTCCCTTATTATGTCATGACATTTCTTTTTTTTTTAACATATTTTATTTAAATTTTTTTCCATCATTACAAAATCAAAAAACAAACATGACACAATAGAACAAAACAACAAATAAGGGAAATACTGCCAGTTCACAGAATACGTGCATGCATGCAAGTCAGTCTATATGAAGAACAAAATGTCCAGAATTGATCTAAGGGTCAAAGACAAAGTCCCTGTCACCAAAATCAGGTGAGGTCAAGAAATACCCAAAATGAAGGACAAATGCCTGAAATATTGGTCACACAGAAAAATTATTTCAGCTATAAACTGTTCCCAAGTGGACCCCTCTCCCATCCAATATGTTCAATAAAAAACACAACACAATCAGTTCCCAGGTGGTGCCCTCTCCCTTCTTATGTGTTCAATAAAATGTCCCCAGATGTTAAGGAACTTTAGGTGGGCATCTGAGAGAGTATATCGAATCTCCTCAAGGTATAGACAAGAAACCATGTCATTTAGCCATTTTTTTTTAAAGCAGGGAGGGCGGACTGATTTCCACTTGCCCAGGATGACCCCTTTTGCTACAACCATACCAAACATGAGGGCTTGTTGTAATGCCAGAGGGAAAGTTAACGAATGAGTAGAGTAACCCAACATCACTAACAGACTGTCAGGGGTTAGCTGTCTATTGTATACAATGCTGTACATATTGAAAAGGTCATGCCAAAAATTCCTAAGCTTGGGGCAGGCCAAGAAAAGATGACCTAAGGTTCCATCGCTCGACTTGCACTTATCACAGGTTGCAGACACAGAAGGAAAGATCCTATTTAGTTTGGTCTTGGAGAAGTGCAGCCGATTGACAACTTTAAACTGAATGAGTTGAAGTCTTGCATTGATAGAGCATGATTTAATATTCTCTAACCCTATTACCCACAACTCATCCGAAATGTTCTCACCAATATCCTTACTCCATGCCTCTTTAATGCGGAAAGAGGGGGTTGCCAATGAGAAGACAGACAACCTGTGAGATCAAGTGTTTAGAGGTGGGGATTCTTGTTAAAAGGTCATAAAAGTTGAGTGGATTAGAAATCTTGTCAAAGTGAGGTAAAGATTGCCTGACAAAGTTTCTGACTTGTAGATCAAGAAAAAGAGATCCATAATGGTAGACAGGCCCTTCTCTGACCAGTGTGCAAAAACAGCATCCATTAAGCCAGGCTTAAAGGAGGGGTTCTGATATATAGGAGCATGTATAGACAGCCCTGGGAGATTCAACACACCCTTAATTTGTCTTAGAATTCTGTATTTGATAATATGTGCTACCGAGAAGGTGGGCTTAACGATTATCGATTTCAATCAGCAAATCGCAAAAGCTGCGATTTAAGTTAGCTCTTCTAATCAGGGTTTAAACAGTCAATGCTTATACAAACGTATGCCATCCTGTGTGACAGTCATGCTCACCAATCAAAGACTACGTATACGCCCACCAACAACCAAGGAAAAAAGTGTTGTCAATTTAGTGTCTTTACTACGTTTGGCGATTTTTCAGACCTTCCTACGGTCTTTATTTCTAAAAGGCAAATGGCAACAAATATAGCTACCTATTCACATCATCAAGGAAAACGTGAGAAATACGAATCTATAAAACTGTCATTTATTCCCATGCATTCTGCTCAGAGTTATCGCAGGTTAGAGTGGGCAGTTCTCTCTCCTTCGCTCCCTCTCTCACACCGTGCACAGGCAGCCAATGTTTCAGGAAGGATACCTTTACAGAAAGGTCCTATTTTCTAGATTTGTTTTCTTATTTTATTTAACTTACAGCTTTTGAGATAATTGCTCCAAGTTTGACTGTTCTACGTTCTATGCTAGTATTTAAAAAAATACATACTCATATCTTTTCAGTTCTCATCCTTGCACTAAAATATAGCAGGTAATATTTCTGATGGGCTCTCAGGTGGTAATGCTCCATCACATGTTTTTATATATTGAACTGAAGCTTTACTAAAAAAAATTATATATATATATATATATATATATATATATATATCGCAAATCAAATCGCAATCGCAATATCTGTCAGAAAAATTGCAATTAGATATGTTCCCCAAATTGTTTAGCTCTAGCCCAATCCCAAGTGCTTATTTTACACCCCTTGGCCCTAATCCTTTTTGCTTTTCGACTTGCCCTTGAAACAAAGTCACAAAGGGTAGGGGTGAAAATCTGACCCTACGAATTGGGACAACTCTTCATGATTCTCGTACTTCATCTGTAGTCGTGGAAGGCATTGATTTGTCATAATAGATGTGACGAAAAACAAAATAAACAGTTTGTTGCTGGACATTTCGAATCTCACAACCGTCTTCTTGCGTGGGCATCCTTTTTCAGTTGTCAGCAGCCAATCGGAAAAGGAAGACGGCTTGCTTAGCGCCTCGTAATGCTGGTGGATCAGTTTGAGGTTTGTATGACAAGACTGCAAACAATTGTAGTTAGCTAGTTAGCCTATACGTATGCTAACTAGCTAGTATAGTGACTTGGTAACTAACGTTAATTTTGGTCAATCTGTTTGTGATGCACACGTAATGACAAATTAACGACTGTTTACTTTATTGATTTGTGGGATGAACTGTATGCAAGTCGCAGGATAGAATATCATACACATGCATTGTTTGTGACTATTAACGTGTTTGTGTCAAATGAGGTTGGTTTCTTAAAGTTTTACCTCATTAAAGTCCTCACAATTCTGATCAAATATTGTGAAATGATTTCTTAATTTTTTTCCTAGACTGGTCATCCTACATCATACCAGGAGCAGGATCAAGCCCTATCTACACCACCAAATAGACAATTACAAAAGACACATGCATCAAGAGGAACAGTAGTTTTCACAGGGCAAGACAGAACCCTTCCACAGGTTGCATCCTTCTGGGTGATGGTAGCTTTCCCCTGTTTAGACACACCAATTTGACTAATCACACTTTACAGAGAGCCCATTAATTGACACATGGGTAAGTAAGGAAAGTTTATTTGTGTAGCGCTTTTCACAGACACAATTTACAAAGTGCTTTACAAGAGCAAAGTACTTCAGTTATTATCCTTAACATCAGAATCAGTTATTCATGCTCCCAATCTGACAGAAACAAAGTATTGCACTTTATTAGTCCATTGGAATCAGTCAGCTTAATTTTCACTGTTACATTCTTATCGCCTAACATTGTCATATCGATTCAGGTGTAAATGTATTGTGCTTTTTATGTGAATGCACCAAACTTTCATAAAAACAGAGTATAAAAATAAAATGTGTGCCTCTGAGGTTACTGACATCTGAATAGTGCAATCACAATGTAAGATATAACTGCATGCGGTATATGCGGTGGCCGGCTATGTAAAAAGAGTTACCGAAGAAATATACACAGCATAAAAAATTTTATTAAGAAAAATAAGATGACAAACTTTGTTGGAATGGTCATAGCAGTGCATATCATGTTTCTTCAAGTACAAAGATGTCTGCCATGCGCGGTGATGACCCCCCCTCCAAAATGCATTTGGTAATTCAGCTAAGAACAAATCCAAGAACATAGAAACCTCTCTTCGTCTGATATGACAAATTTAGTGTTCCAAACCGTACAAATGTCTGCTTTGCAATGGTGATTTGACACCTCGTCACATAACCATTATAATAGACTTATCACCGGCCACATCTCACACAGCAGAAATCGCGTTGTAGCTGCATACCAGCTCTATGAATCTTTTGGTAATAGCAATCATAGATTTAAATCTGACAATGTTTGAAGAAGGTTACTTTGAAGGTTATGCTGAAGATGTTTTCAGTCACGGTTGCAAAATTATTCTCTCCCAGTGTCACATGAGAGCCGATCCGACACTGTGTCCACTGCTGTCTGGGGAGAGTATTAGGTAATAAAAGAAACAACTAGTGGTAGGCAGGACAAACGCGTTTTCATCGGGGGTTTTTTATCAAGTGATTAAAAAGTTAATGCTCCGAATTTGTGTTACTTACTAAACGTTTATTAATAAAAACAAATTAATACATTTTAAGTTTTTCAAAAAGTGACAGTTTTAGTGTTGGAGAAAAGGTTTTTAATTTTACAGAGTTGATACTTCCATGTAGCCAAGCGCTGTCTTCAAAAAGCTCAAACCTTGACATTAGTTTACTTCTGTTTCGTGGGACAGATAATGGATATGGTGCTACAGATACTTTGAAATACTCACTGCCTTTACACTTATATGGTCATTTACCTAAATAAAGGCTAAAATAAAAAAAATGTGTTCTCTGAAAACCGCAAATGTGTCAAACTACATAGCTTTGTTAGGACGCGGTCCCAGGCTACAAAAATTCTACGGCTCCAAACAACAGATAGCTTGGGTAGGCTACTGCTTGCAATTGCATTTGTACACACACGATCAGTGCCAGATAATCACCGGGTCGAACACATTTCAAAACATCTCTGTAAAATGTAGGTCCCATTACAAGATCATGGCTCAATATTATTTTTACGTATCTGCTTATTTAGCTATAAAGCAGTAATAAACAGGCATATTCTCGTTTTCCTCGCCTAATCGATCTTGCAAAAGTCAAAGCTCTCCGCCCAACAAACTCCTATATTATATTTAATTTATAATGATGATGATCTGGAATTTTTAGCTGTGTAATTCCACACAACTTTTGAAAGTAGCTGGTCTGCTCATTTCTGCAGTCTGTTCTGCTAACTTAAACAAGACAATAAACCATCTGACCAATAAATACATTTTGTATTCTTAACGCACTGATTTTTCATGCATGCTTATGTGGCATCTGTGGTCACAAATACTGAGCATGCCACTCAACGCAATCTTCAGTAGACAAACAAAAGATCAAAGGAAAGGTCCAACTTTTCTCACGGCAAGCGATAGAATACCTCACTCTTATCATGTACATTAAGTTCTTTATTAGCATAAGTATTTTAAATAAGACTTTTTTCAAATCCACTAGGTACAAGCCTTAAATGAATTACCTTGATACAAAAAATTACCTCGCAACAGTCAAGAATGTAACTAGCTTGGCACAGATAACGTTACCCATGCATCACTTACCTTCACAACCAATCGACAGCTAAAGTTTAAATTGAATGTGTTATAGGTGTATGTAATCGTAGCCAAACTGACTAACATAATCATACATAGAACATAATGTCTCGCTTTATGGACTTCAATTTTGCAACTTTGATCAGTATGCTCTACTGAGAATGTACATACCTCAACCAGTTTTGTACTATAAATGGTCACTGAGCTACAATTTGAATGGAAGTCATTGAGACTCCTTTGACCATCATGCATTTCAGAACTACAAAAGTATAAATGTTATCACAATGAAACTTTGCAACTTTGATCACTTCTCTGCTGAGTATATACATACCTCAACCATGTCTCTACTGTATTCGGTCACTGAGTTTACAACTTGACTGTTGGAGTCTGTTGGAGAGGCACTTAAACTTTAAAAACCTAAATACTAGGGAATGGATCAATATGATTTTTAGTTCGTCGACTAAGCCGGCCAAACTGAGCGATATAATAATAATAATAATTCATTTTATTTAGTTTTTAGCGCTTTTCTAGACACTCAAAACGCTTTGGTTGCCAATTAATAACACAGAACGTACTACGAATGGACCGACAGCTATCAAACACAACACTCACTCTGAGTGATACCATGGCAGCCATTTGCGCCAGACTTGCACACCCAACATATTACGACAGACTTGCTCACACACATAGGACACACAGACCGACTCCAGGAAACCGGAGTACCCGGAGGAAACCCACACAAACACGGGGAGAACATGCAAACTCCACACAGAAAGGCCCTTGGCTGAGGTGGGGATTGAACCCAAGACCTTCTTGCTGTAAGGCACCAGTGCTAACCACTGAGCCACCGTGCTGCCCGATATGCAGTTGGAACCGTGTTTGTAACATAAAAGGAAAAAAATATGCTCCGTTAAGCATTTTCTATTGTAGCTCATACATCCCATCATTTTTTTCTGAAATTGTTTACATTGTATGATCCAGCATGTCAAGCTGAGCATTTAGATTTTTGAACCGTGTCTTGCATGAAAACTCAGTGAGATAATCCAGTTTAAGTGGGATATGCAAATGTGGTTCATTTACATATTTGCATAATTATAAAATTGTTATTTAGATCCATGAGAAAAGTAATGCCTGTATGCACCATGGTAACATGAACATTTGTACATAGGAACCGTACATGTCACATAAAATTTGTAAGAGGAGTAGCGTTTCAGCTGAGACCTAAAAAAAGCATGTTAATTAATAATAATTAAAAATGTATTAATTATAAATAAGAAATTTAGAAAAAGCACACATCTGCGTACCAAGACGCACGTTTTGATGTATGAACCGTAAGTGTAGCATGTACAGTACCTGAGATCTGACTCCCCGTAGGAAAAAGTGTAAAAAATTTGAAAAATTGCCATTTTTAGCTGTTTATTAAATATTATATTAATATGTTGCAGATTATGACATCACAGTATAAAAAGCACACTCCTACGAACCAGGACGCACGTTTTGATGTATGAGCCGTGTGTGTAGCATGTACTGTTACTGAGCTACGGTTGTCGGAAAAAATGTACGGAAGAATCTATAATAATAACTAGATATCCTTACATTTCCTGAAGAAAATGTGTGTGCCCACTAAGCATGTGCTGCATGCCAGTACGACTGTCTGAACCTTACATTTAAAACTGTATTAATGTAAGCTATTTAAAATAGTAAAACAGGTGTATTCTGTATGTGCTGTATGCCCCTAAGATTGACTGATAAATTACCATGAATACGACTGTATGGACTTGGACTACGTACATAAGTGAAACATGTGTATTGAGTTTCTTTACAGTATGGTTACGTATGTAACCGTATTCAATTAAACTGCAAGTCAATATGGCCCCATAAAACATATGGGACTTGAAAAGTAAAAATTTTGAAAACCGATCAACTGATAAACTTAGGTTTAAACTTTATGATTGCAGACTTATAATTTTATTTATTTACTTATAATTTATAAAAGTGAAACATGTGTATCGTGTTTATTTTTTAGTATATTTATGTATAACTTTATGTAACCATTTGCAATTAGACTTGAACCATTTGCAATTAGTCTGAATCCTATTCCAGCTTGAAGGAGGCATTCCTTAGATGGGCTGTAAAAACAAACACAATAGACGTTTAGAAGATGAAAAGTCATACAACAGTAATAGTTTAGTAACTGTCAAATCTTTTAAGTTAATTAAAAGCTACTTATCTGTGAATGCCGGTGATCTTGGTAGACCAGGGACTGCCTTAGTCTGTCTCCTGTTAGACACCCCTCATCGGGGACAGGAGAACGCAAGCCTCTCCACCACGACAAGGTGGCAGTTCAGGAGAGGAAAAACGAATAATAATAACATGTTGTAATATACTTCCACTCAAACTCTTACTGTACAAGAAATGTTCATGATTAAATGACTGTAAATATTGCGGCTGGCAACTTATTAAAATAGGCGTTCATCATTTCCCAATGGCTGATAAACAATTACTAAGAACGGTAGGAAGTTAAAACACAGTACACAGGGTTATGATAACTGTAGTAGATTTGTAATACACCTGATTGGAGGCACTGTCGTTGTCTAGAGATGAAAATGTGATCTAGCAGGGTCCTTTTTTCAGTGGTGGGATCTCTGATCAATTGTGTAAATCGTCT
Organism: Galaxias brevipinnis; assembly: GCA_036023535.2. Classification (NCBI taxonomy): domain Eukaryota; kingdom Metazoa; phylum Chordata; class Actinopteri; order Galaxiiformes; family Galaxiidae; genus Galaxias; species Galaxias brevipinnis. The sequence continues at coordinate 9,296 of JAVQIZ010112392.1, forward strand.
GGAGTCAAATTCTTCAAAGATGGGCTTTCTTGTGCTGGACAACAGATCCTCATTTAAGTCTCCACACACTATGATTGGTTGGTGGTCCATAATCTCCAAAGTGTCCAGAAGGCTGCACAGGTTAGGTAAACATTTTGAAAGGCTGTAATCTGGAGGTCTGTATACAACAGCAATGAGTGCATTCATGGGGGCCTCTACTTTGACAACCAAAACCTCTAGGTCAGTTACGTTATGTATGTACTGCTTTGCATGAGCTTGAATTTGGCTTTTCACATACACAGCAACTCCACCGCCATTTTTACGTGACATTTCTGGATAGTTTGAGTAGGACAGGTTTCTGTTGCGTTTAAACATGGTGTAGCCTTCCAAATGAAGTGAAGCTGTAACTGAGGAGCCTGACAAGTGAGTTTCCGTGAAACACAAGATATCTCCAAGTTGTAACTCATGATGCTTTTTAATATCATCCATGTGAGCAAGTAGTCCCGCCGTGTTGTGGTGAATGATGGTGAGAGTTGGAGTCTTACACTTGCTTATTCAAGAGATGTATGATACTGTCAAAAGTGGCTTTTCTCATGTTCTCCATGGAGGTGGTGACTTCCTGATCCGCATATAATTTCCTCTTATCAAAATCAATGATGCGCAGTCCACTCAGAGAAGTTGTTCTGCTCAGAGCAACATATGCCATACCAGGTTCAAATATACGTTTCAATGAGACAACTGCAGACTGTGTCGTCATTCCTTGTAC
>JAVQIZ010112428.1:0-10335 GCA_036023535.2 Galaxias brevipinnis
TACAATTAGCCATTATTGTATTTCCCAATCCTGCCATTAACACTGTACTTACTTAACAGATAAGATACTTAAAAGGTATGTTATCATTAATGAACCGTATATGATAGGGAGTGAGTGAGTTGGTGGTGAGGTTATGATGTAGGGTAAGGAACTGTACATTAGAAAAAATTTAAAATGATCTTATTTCATGGGTAAACAAACAAACAGAAACAGCTACACCCAAACAGTATTCTTGCACGCATACAGTGCGAAATGACGACAAACAACAAAACTTGGTTTTTAAATTTTTGTTTTTCTCTTATTTTTCCAATATTGGACCAGAAACAATCAAATAATTTCGTCTTTTGTTTAAGTTTCAAGATCGTAACCATTTTCCAGGCTGTTGGTATTCTTAAGACTCTAGTGAAATTAAGTTTCCTTCTCTTTATAAAATAGTACAGTAACAGTGGTTGTTTCTATTCTCTTTCACCAGTAGAAAACATTTAGTTGATATAGAGTGACAAAGCATAGGACAAAAGGAGAGAGAGAGAGAGAGAGAGAGAGAGAGAGAGAGGTGATCTTTGTTCTGTGTGACACAAGCAAGACCACGTGAGGACTATTTCATCCTCTGCTGGCCTCCTTCTCTCACACTCACAGTTAACCAAGAAGGAAAGAAACAAACATTTGAACGAATGAACATACACGCTATTCTTTTTACAGACAAAACAAAATCTCCTGTCTATGCCATATTCTTTTCTACCCTGTGACACTGATATGTGTGTGTTCTTAAAACACTGTAAAATCTGTCCTGGGCTTTGAGGAAAAACAATACAGGAAACAAACAGGAAGTGACACGGTGTGTGGGTTTATGTTAGAAAACAGAACATTGGTTCTACTGTAGCTTTAAGCCACTAGTGGCTGCGACTGCGTAAACCCGAGGATGGCAGCGACCATTTATTCATCGTCATCCTCGTCATCTTCGTCGTCATCTTCGTCGTCATCCTCGTCATCCTCGTCATCCTCGTCGTCTTCATCGTCCTCGTCGTCCTCGTCGTCCTCATCCTCGTCATCTTCGTCGTCCTCATCATCATCGTCGTCGTCGTCGTCGTCATCATCGTCGGGATCGATCTTTCCGGACAGCACGTCCTCGATCCAGATCTCCAGCTCGTCGGCCGTGGGCATTTCCTCGTCGTCGTCCATCTCCAACCACACGCTGTCGGCCTTCATGGGAGGAACCAAGGGAAGACGGATCAGAGGGGGGGGTGGTGGGTATGTGCTTACAAATCAATATGGAAGAGAATCAACAGGTGTAATAGGAGGCACGAGGTCGGGGTGGCCCTTCACATCCTGACTCACATCTTCTACATCGACCACGCCGATTTGAGGGGACGAGAGGTCAATGCTGAAGGTCTTCTCCCAGTAAGGCACCAGCTAAAGGCAAGGGGTCAGAGGCGTAAGGTGAATAACAAAAAGCTGACGTACGTCTTACTGAATGATTCTGAGGTGCCAATCTTGTGTTACACATTCTGGACCGAATTGATTGTGTCGTCTTCTTAGCTTGACATATTTGTGTGTTTCAGAACCAGTGCTGTCGGGAGCGTGATATGTAGTACCAGGGGGAAATCGTCCGGGTCGATCCAGATGATGCTGAGGTCGGGGTTGTCCGTGTTCTCACGGGCCACCTCCTTCAGGATCTCCAGGAACTCAAAACCGTCTGAAAAACAGAGGTCAAAGGTCAACAAATATTCTATACACAGCCATTTAGCTGATTCAAATAATATGACAAATATGAGGAGAAGGTGGCCATATATAGAAAAAATTATTCCTATTTTCCATATTTATTCATGAGCATTATTAATTAACTGTTTGTTTTTTTTATTCAGGGAGCCTTTCCGACAGATCAGGCTTTTTCAGAAAGAGCTCTGAGAAAATAAATTATATATATGATGTGAAAGTGTATCATATAAAATAATATGAGAAGTTGTTAATATATAGGAAGCATTTTATGAATCACAAAAATGTAAGCTCCTATTTATATAAGGAAAGTAAGTGCTTTGACAATCAGAAGAGCTCTGAGAACCTAAAAATATGACATATGATAAGAACGTGCGATGCCATGGTGTAGTTTAGGTCATGGTTAGCGTTACCTGGGTCATCTTCCTCTGCGAAAGCCACAATGTGCTCTCCGTCAATGTCATCCTCCTGAGGAAACACACGGGAAGTACTGAGATAAAAGTGGCAATGTATTTTCATTTAAAATCAATTTAACATTTTGACATTTGAACGATTGACCCATTTTTTTAGGCGATTCCCGAAAACAAAAATGTATACACTTTAAAATATAGATATATATTAAAAATAAAATAAATATTAAAAAAAAGTATATATCAATGAATTGTATAGTTTAGGATATTTTGAATCGTATTACCCAAATCTCATACATGCTGTGGGCCTCCAGCTTCCTCAGGGTAGGCCTGGAAACGAATAGAAAGTTTGTGTGAAAAACCACCATTTTGAGATATGAGTTAAAACGTTTCTGAACGAGGTCCTCCAAGACAATCTCTCTCTCTCTGTCTTTCACTGTTTCTCTTTCTCTCTCTTTCCCTCTCTGTCTCTCTCTCTCTCCCTCTCCTTCTCCCTCTCTCATTCTTCCCCTCTCTATCTCTCCTCTCTCTTTCGCCCCGCCCCTCTCTGTTTTTGTTTCTTCACCCTCTCTTTCTCTTTCTCTATGCCCCCTGTCTCTCTCATCCCCCCCATTGTCCAACGACATTGTTCAGTCTCGTCAGCTCACCTGTCGTGCTCCTCGATGTAGTCAACGATCTCGGCCTCCATGTAGGGCCTTCCTGGGATGGTGTCTGGCTCATCCATGAACGGCTCATAGAAGTCGACCTGGTTCAGCTTCAACTTCAGCTTCTTGGCAATCTGCCACAGGAGAAAAAGGGGGTAAAAAGGTTAGAGGTTAAATAGTCAGCCAAAGTTGAACAACGTTTCGTTTGAAACGAAGGTTTCCAAGGTTAGATTGTATTCAGATATTCATAATATGGTCTTGAGCATACATTACATTACATAATATTGGCAAACTTATTCAATGTTTTGGAAACTGTTTGCAGTGTTGTTCAGCCATGAGAAAGCCCACTGTTCGCAGTACGTGTGTGTTCTTGAGCTTGTCACGTTCAGAGGGGGCACATCTTCTTTAGCAGGTACTGTAAATGACAGGAGGCTTTTACACTCTAGTGCTGTATACCTTGGGGTCAAAGGTGGCGAAGAACCTGATGAAGGGGTGGAACTCCTCTGCAGCATCATCATACTCAATGAAATCTGTAAACAGAACAGCAGGAATTTCGTTTAAAAAGAATACTCAAGGCACGTGGACTTAGTATGTTTCATAATTGTCGTTCTAATTATAATAACAGTAATATTTCTCAGAATATTGTATAAATTTGTCAGAAAAACAAATGGATAGCTGCAGAATATTGTTCTACAGGAGGAGTACGTAAATAGGTTACAAACTACATCATGGATAGCGGCCATTTCCCTTTGGGGGGGGTCATACATACGAGGGGACTTCTCGCTCTTGAAGTAGCCCACCAACTTGATGTCCTCGTCAATGTTGTGGAAACCTTTCAGCTCGCGCTCGTTGTCAATGACCTCCACGGGGTCCTCGATCACCTACAGTGAGTGGAGGAGAGTCAGGGCGGCTAATTATGTGCGAGCGCGGCGCTATACGGTACACGGCTGAGTGCATGCAGTCATGGTCCCGATCAAATGGAGTGTACGCTGGATGAGATTGAGAATCATGTCAAATATCAGATCCATCTCCCACGCGTATGTTGAGGACAGCTATTTGCAGAACGATTTGAAAATGATTATCATGGATAATTCTGGGCATTTCGTTTACGTCCATAATCAAATCATGTTTTGTCCGCTATAGCATTCACAATTGTTGCGTTCAAAAAGATAAATGCTACAGAACGCAAGATAATGGCTTTTTCACAGAGACACTTAGTGCCGGTGGACAGGATGTGATATCATGTACATGGAGACAGTGCCGGTGGACAGGATGTGATGTCATGTACACGGAGACACTTAGTGCCGGTGGACAGGATGTGATGTCGGGTACGTACATCGTAGAGAAACTCCACCAGTGTGTCGGCGGCCAGCTCGCCGTCGTATTCAATGATCTCATTATCAACAAAGATGTAGATGCTCTCCACCTCGTCCAGACCTGAAGGGAGGAGAGGAGAGGGAAAAAACAAGGTCAAAGGTTAAACATATGTTTTCGGAGTATTGTAGACTGAGGAATCAGGAAACCAACATTTAATAGGGAGTGAGGCTGTGAACACCAGTGAGCACTCAGTGACTCTGGATTATTCATTAGAGCTGATTTGGCACTGACATACTACAATTGCTCAGACATTATGATCGTCAGCTTTAAGAAAACAGAATAGTTTAAGAATAAATAGTTTCTTTAAATAATTTTTAAATTACTGTGATTAGTCATGTACAATGTATTATACCTGTGAGTAGGTCAGGGGTTAAATTTTCTTCAAAATAGTTGTTTAATTGTTTATTTATGGTCAGAAACTTATGGTCTAAAGGTTAAAGTACAATAGAGCTGCATGTCTTAATGTATTATATTCTGTAAATGATAAAGGTAACTGTACGCACTTTCTCTTTTGAAATGACAGCACGGCAGCTGAAGCCTACTGCAAAGTGTCTCAATGTTCAGTGTGTGATGAGGTGCACTCATTAGATATGTAGTATAACGTCCTTCCTGCTAAAACGTTAACTCGCTTTCTAGTGTAAACACCCTATAAATCTCTCTTTACAGTCTCAGAATTCGTAGTCCTGTAATGAGAAATTTTTCATGTTTTATGTGCCTCTCTGTGCAACTGTATACATGTGTATCTCATGTCTTTATGTGGCTTTAATGAACTTTGACTCTGTGTTTCCTGTCTTTGCCATACCAGAAAGCTGATGAATCATAGGCAGCAGGGGTAGCGTGTGTAAATATCACAAAGATGATTTAGGAACTAATATCACTGTAATTATGCGCTGAATATATACGATTCATTATTTCGAACATTCCTGAGGTGGATCTATTTCTGACTATTTCTGATTCGGTTGGAATTACTCTAGTAACCACGAGGGCATACAAGGATATGAAGAAAAAACGAACCAGTTCACATTGAAAGCTTTAGGATGTAAGCATGAACGTGTATGTTTGGTCAAGACCACACACCCATAGCAGGATTGGCGCGTAGGCTAACATAGGCTAACACCATGCGAAGGTGAAGACACTTAAATTGTGAGTAGGCTAACATAGCAGGAATGGTGTATAGGCTAACAGCAGGAATGGCACATAGGCTAACATAGCCTAACACCGTGTAAAGGGGAAGACACCAAAATGGTGTGTAGGCTAACATAGCAGGAATGGTGTATAGGCTAACATAACAGGAATGGCACGTAGGCTAACATAGGCTAACACCATGCAAAGGTGAAGACACTTCAATGGTGTGTAGGCTAACATAACAGGAATGGCACGTAGGCTAACATAGGCTAACACCATGCAAAGGTGAAGACACTTCAATGGTGTGTAGGCTAACATAGTAGGAACGGTGTATAGGCTAACATAGCAGGTATGGCACGTAGGCTAACATAGGCTAACACCGGGTAAAGGTGAAGACACCAAAATGGTGTGTAGGCTAACATAGCAGGAATGGTGTATAGACTATCATAGCAGGAATGGCACGTAGGCTAAGATAGCAGGAATGGCGCATAGGCTAACATAGCAGGAATTGCACGTAGGCTAACATAGGCTAACACCATGCAAAGGTGAAGACACTTCAATGGTGTGTAGGCTAACATAGCAGGAATGGTGTATAGGCTGACGCAGCAGGAATGGCACGTAGGCTAAGATAGCAGGAATTGCGCGTAGGCTAACATAGGCTAACACTACGCCCATATGAAAACACTTACCCAGCTTCTTGGCGACCCCTGCATCCTTCTTCTCATCGATGAGCCCAAATCCAATATCCTCGTCGTCAATATCATCCAGAACTTGGGCAGCAAGCTGTAAGACATACAGGTGCACAGGCTTGAATTGGAGCAGTACATGGGGATTACTTGTAGGTGTAGACAAAGCAGGGCGTAATTTACAGGAGGGGACACAGACGACCAGTCTCTCCACTTTTTCAGAAGGTGGTGTTGGACCCCTGTAGAGAATGTGTGCCTGTACTAACTGCTTTTTTATACATTATAATTTTTTGTTGTTGCTTTGAACGGTATTAATTTGATCTGTGCTGATCTGATCTTCAGTCATAGACAGGGGGGGGGGAAAGATAAGCTTGAATCAAACCTCCATGAAAAACATACATCCTGCAAACATCCAGCAAGTTAAACCCCTGCCAATTGCATTTCCTCTCCATTTCAAGACCTTAAAAGCAAAAGTCCTGGAGCGCTGCCTTGCACTTTCTAATTTTGTGCGAAACCGGAGCCATTGACGGACAGCCATCTCCACCAGTGTCGTACACAGAGAAACCATGGATAGGAACAGGAGAGGTGGGACTTGGGTCAACTGTGTCGACAGAGAGAGACAGAGAGAGAGAGAGGCCACGACAGGTGCTGTGGAAAAGAGAAGGGGCCTTGCTCAGTGAAAGAAAACTGTATAAGCTTTTATACGCATATATGTTGCCTCGCTCTCTTTCTCTCTCACAGACTCCCGTATGTATGGAAACACGCCAGGGGACACATACTCATAACACAGACTTTTCCAAGCGCCTTATGTGACTTTATGGATGCGACTTGAAACCAGGAGACGAAGTTCAGCAGTACCAAGTCAGCTTGTTCTTTTTAGTAACTACATCCCCCAGTTTCGGCTTTCGTCCTCCCCCTTGTGCATTTCGAAGGACACATTCTATCTGCGAGTGCAATCTGTCCCTGCGCCCCCTGCACACTTACAGCAGTATGACAGAGAGGAGATGCTTCCATGACAGAGATGTGCTGTGTGTGACAACATCACAGATTTCAATTTCAGTGCTTTACCTACAAGGAGAGACATTTCCATTTCAGTAAGTACTCACAAATATCCAAATTCAGAGCAGAATATATGTGATGTGCCACAGTTTTGGAAAATACATTAGGTGAATCCTAAAAAGTTCCATTAACTTTTATACTTGCTACGTTTCCATGACAAAAGGACCATATTCAAGTAAATAGGACAATAAGACAAAAATAAACTGCTCAATGTTGAATGGGCCACAATCCAAGGCAGACAAGTTTCCAAATTGTTAAGTGTTAATAGCCAAATGACATAGTATCCATACAGGGTAACAGTTTGATTCCATCCATCCCTAACATTAAATTAGGCATCAGTTGGTCCCAGTTAAATACAGACCTTCCTATTATCTATGTTCCCAAAATGGCTCAAGAATAAATTAATCGATGCAAATTCCAGGTAAAGCAATGATCGCCGGTTCCCTTTACTATTTTTTTACAAGGTGCTGGTAGTTGACCTGAAGGGGTCTGGTGGGTTGGGTGTGGATGGATGGACGGAGGAGTGGATGGATGGATTGATGGATGGTTGTATGGACAGAAATGGATGGAGGGATGGATGGACTGATTGGCGAATGGATGGATGGATGGATGGATGGACGGACGGACGGATGGATGTATGGAAGGACGGGTGGATGGATGGGTGGGTGGATCGAAGGACAATTTGATGGGCAGTTGGACGGATGGATGGATGGATGGAATTATAGGTTAGATTAGAGCCCCATTAGAATACCGCTTTGCCACCACCAGTGAGTAAGCCTCATGTCCAGTGCAGATTAAAGGTGCAAACCCATTCCCAAAGTCCATCGAGTGCCATTGCTCAACTCCAAGCAGGCAGAGAGGAAAGCCCGTCGTATAGCCAACATGTGAGTCAGTGACGCCATACTGCCAAATTTCACCCAGGCAGCCACAGTCCTCACAGCCAAGGCTGTTACTGTTTGCAGGCCTTGAAAAAAAAAACAGCGTTCATTTTTTAAAGTTATCTCGGGCAGACCTGGACATACCTGGTAGGTTATGGCTGCCGGACTCGTGAGTAACTGCAGAGAGAAGTAATGCTGCTATAAGGCACATAGCTCAACAGGAAGATAGGATTCAACAGGACACCCACTGGTAAGTGTCCTAATAATCATACCAAAATGGTGGACTGAATTTGAATTTGAGTGTGTATAAATACTACACGTGCTAAAACCCTTATGTGATTGGCCCCCAGTCAAAAAGCATTAGTACTGTACTCATATTAAGACATAGCAACAGCCTAAAACCACAGTACACACTGTTCTGTGTACTGGACAATGAAAGTGAAAAGTAATTTACCATTAGCATACATAGTTGACCAAATTAACATTCATATTCAAGCATGGAGGCGTGTTAATCACAACTTAATTCAGGGTTGACCCCATAGGGTGGATGTATTAATGCTATTCCACAAGCTAAAGGGTCAATCGTAGATCAGACTTGGAATCAAGCTACTAGCATTGCAGACCCTTGAAGGTCAGGTAACTCAATTCCAACTGCCTTATAAAACGCAAAACCAATGCTGTAACACAAACAGATAACCCAGAAATATTGGCAGCTTGCGTCGTGAGAACGGACTCCCACAGTTGCAGAACCCTCCACCCCCGATACACTCAGGGGGTGCCAGGCCATATTAGCTACAGGGAGGAGGGGGTATTTATAAGGGGCAAGAAGAGCCTGTCGTAGCCCTGGAGCTAGTCCCGCTGTCCCAGAGCTATATAAGGTCTTGAGACAAGACTAAAGGGCAGGATCAGAGCAGACAGCCGGGCTTCATTACATTTAGAAGACGGTGTCTGGGGAGGAGAGAGAGACAGACAGAGAGACGGAGAGAGAAAGAGAGAGAGAGAGAAAGAGAGAGAGAGAAATATACTGAAAGAAAGAGGGGGGAGAGAGACTAGTCAGAAAGAGGCATGGTCTTGAAGGATTGGATGAAGGGAGGAGGGGAGTGGTTGGTTGGTGACCATCCAATACATTCAGACAGGGGTGTGGAAGGAGAGAGAGCTGGGGGGGGCGGGGGGGGGGGGGAGGAAGGGAGGAACAGATAGCGATGGCTGAGGTAGTTGTTAGGGTGTAAGACATCTAATACACTACAGCTCAGTTGTCAGTGTTGGTCCGGTAGAAATTGGAGCGGGATGGGGGGTGTTGGGGGGCAGGAAAAGAGTGACAGAGACGTAAAGGAGGGTAATGGGGAGGGATGACAAAGGACGACAGGAACCCCAAAAAGCACTCGCCTCCTTCTGACCATCGATCACCTTCTTAACCTCACCGTGAGCTACTCTGACCTCTCTCTCCCTCCATTTCCTTCCCCCGTTTTCTCTCTCTCTACTTTTCACTCTCTCTCTCTTCTTTTCACTCTCTCTCTCTTCATTTCACTCTCTCTCGACTTTCATGTCACCCCCCACCCCTCGGCGAGGGAGCACCAAGACAGAGTGCGTGTTGTAATTATTCCCTTCCTCTCTTTCTCTTCCCTGCCACTGTCCCGATGGTCAGGGTAGGGTTAGGATTATGGGTATGATGGCGCTGTCCCATGGTCAGGTAGGATTAGGTGGCCGCTGTGAGATGGTCAGGTAGGGATAGAGGTAGGGGGCCACTGGGAGGTGGTCAGGTAGGGTTAGGGGGCCACTGTCCCGATGGTCAGGCAAGGTTAGGGAGCCACTGTGAGATGGTCAGGCAAGGTTAGGGAGCCACTGTGAGATGGTCAGGTTGGGGTAGGGGGCCACTATGAGGTGGTCAGGTAGGGTTAGGGGGCCACTGTGAGGTGGTCAGGTAGGGTTAGGGGGCCACTGTGAGGTGGGGTAAATGAGCCCACACCTGCTTTGCCCCAAAGAGAGGGCAAGGTAGATGATGATGTTTTTAGCAGAAAAACATGGGTCGATCAGAGTCTGAAGTAAGTAGGGCAGATATCTACTACTCACAAAAAACTGTGGAGTTTGGTAACCTACAAAGGCCTGTTTTATCTGAGGAAGGCGCAAAGGCTGGTCGCTCGTTGTCAGTGCAATTTCTTTCTTTCTTTCCTGTTTTGTTAAAAAGGTTTGGTAGGTTTTGTTTAAAGTAGCTGTTTTCTGAGTTTTCTGTTGAGTAGGCAGCACGGCTCTGTTCCTTGTGTAACAGGCTTAGAGGGAAACACGTTTTTAGACTTCTTTTTTTTTTTACATCCAAACGTTGTCATCAATGAAATTGCTGCTTGAAATTACTGTTCTCTATCACCCAGTAATTTAGAGTAGCAATTTAATTGATGATAATCTTTATTGTAATCAGTTTAATTCAGGATAAGGTTCTCTCGCTAAC